>CM034463.1:18718630-18866724 GCA_019925255.1 Litchi chinensis | reverse complement strand
AGTATAAACTACCTTGCATTCACTCACCCCACTAACTCACCTCTCACTCTGTCACTCCCACCATAGTTTGTCTTTCTTGTTTCTTCTTACGTTCACTCACCACCATTGACTCTATCACTCACCACCATAGTTCTTGTCTTTCTAGTTTTTTCTCATATTTCGTTTTACTTTCTCTCTCTCTAAAAACCAGTTGCTAGACTATTTTTAAAATTGGTGTTTGGTTACGATATTCTAAAACTGGTGTGTTTGTGTGTGTGTGTGTGTTTTTTTTTTTTTTTTTTTTTTTCTAGTGTGCTAAAGTGTAAGATACTAGTTAGGCGCTGCAATTGATGAAGATTGAAGCTATTTTAAGCCCTTTTTTTTTTTTTTTTTATTATAATTTATGTAAAAGCTGGTCTGGATTGCCTTTTGACTGCCTTAAATCGACTCGCCTTGAGGTGGTACAGAGGCGGTTGCCTCACTTGATTGGGGCGGATGCCAGGCGGCCACCGCGAGGTGCAGCCCCGCCTCGAATTGCCTTTTGAAACACCTACTAGAAGCTCTTGCAAAGGTCCTGCACAGCGCCAGGAACATGTCTTTTTAATTATTTAGTGCTCATGATGAACTTTCTATTGCTAGTGGGAAAGGGGATGGTTTGGTTTTGTTGAAAGCAACTTCTAGAGCCATCCTTTGTTAAAGCCATCTAAACCTTGCAAGAGTAGATATTAATTTTGATGATTTTACTGTGTTGTGCTGCAGGCTAGGGGGCTAGACGTGCTGCCTACAACCATCTCTCGTTTTCGCAATGGAGGTGATTATGAGACAGCTGATTTACTGGAGAGAGTGGTTTACCCCGAAGAGGTTACTCATTGTGCTGCTGGAGTAAAGTGGTTTAGATATCTTTGTTTGAGGTCTAGAAATTCAGTTATGTTTCAAGATGACTTGCAATCTCCAGAAAGTGAAGCAGGAGTAAAGGAATGTACGATAGAGGAAAATGAAGAAGTGATTAGGAAGTTTCATGACATAGTAAGAACTCACTTTAGAGGACCATTGAAGCCACCATTTAATGAAGAAGCTAGAAGGGCTGCTGGTTTTGGCCCTCAGTGGTATGAACCTCTTGCTACCAAAGTGGTTACGTCCAATTGCCAATAAATTGTTATTGTTCACTAAATTTTACAAGACTGAGCATCTTTTTGCATTTTTAAAAAGGCAGATGTCATTTACACAGATCCTACAGCCACAAATATATAACCACTGGTAAGCAGTGGCAAAAGCACAAAAAGTGACCTTCATGCTTTTGTAACAAATTACTAGTTTCATTCTTTTGACAGTTGTAATTTTGATCCAATGAGTTTCATGGCTAGTTCAGGTTGTAAGATCTGATTGTTGCCTCGGCTTGCAAGCCAGAAACAAAGTAAGTTGAGAAAAATTCTGGTTATCAAGGAGGAAAAAAAAAAAACTGGCTTTTGATTAGTGCACGCTCTAGCCTGCTTGTGACTGATTAAGTTAGCAGATCACAGAGAAAAATTTCTGCTCATAATTCAACTGTGGTCATATTCAAGGAAAACAAAATCTTGAGGATTCATTACTTGTTAAGTATAAAATTGAAATCACATTAAAATGATTGCCGATATGATGCTGCTGGAAGAGTTGATATCTTATCAATTAGATTGAAGAGTTCATAATTCATATAGACTATAGAGCAATGCGTAAGAAACACAACCTGGAACTACCGATCACAATCCACATCCCCGAAAAACAAATAAACAAATAAATAAAATAAAAATTCTTAAGGTTGCCATGAGCAAAGACAATTTATTAATTCAATCTGTTGCCATTTTTTATACATTATTTTCTTTTCCAGAAAAGAAAACACAATGCCGCTGCAGGATTCCCGCATCACAATCTCAGAAAAACACAGGTTGAAATCTTAGAACCTTAAAACCTAAAAACGTGTGATAAATTACTTCAATCAGTATCTGAACAAAATGGTGTTCACTTTAAATAAGTCAAATGCAATGAATTGACAAAAATTTGGTTCGTACCACGATGGCACAGCAAATTGTTGTGGCTACAAATATCCCAGGAGCAAACTGGAATGACCTTTTGTAAATTTCCTAATAAGCTTTAGGACGTTATTAATCTCTTGGAAACCCATCAACCACCACTTCGAGAGCCTTAATCATACCATCACAACAGAAGTCTCCTTATGTCACTGAAGTTGGAACACAAGGTTGAAAAAAATGCACCTGCAGTATAAAACAGCTTTTTAAACTCATGAATTACAGTGGAGCAAAACATTAATTGTTGTCCCCTTAACAATAAATGCAGACAAGCAATCCATAAAGCAGCTTAGATATAAGCCTTGGTGGCTAATTTTAATAGCATCAGAGAAAGTATATCAATGGTATTTAGCACGTCACTGATTGGAACATAAATAAAATTTGCACCATTACACACCTCCAACTTTTCCATCAAAAACACGGTGATCAGCAGACAGTGTTAAGTTCATCTTTGTGACAACTGCAGGCTTCTCATTTCCTGGATCAAAAGCACTTCCATGTCATAAATACATATATATATATAGGAGAGAGAGAGAGAGCTCTTTCAGAAACCTTTTCAGGCATACTATTAGAAACAACACAAAATCATACCATCCTCTCCAATAACTGGCTCAACAACATTGTTTCCCCGACCAACAGCAAGAATACCAGCCTGAAATATCATTAAAATGAATTAAGAATAACAGCACAAAATTGACAAAACTGAATCTAGTGTTTACTTCTATTATCATCAGCAGCAAAATTGTGGCTCTACAAGTTGTTTCCCCAGAGTCATAAACATTAAATATTAAATAGCAAATAAAATCCATTCTTATGAGATCCATTATTTAAATTTGTTCATGGATGGAAATGTAAAGAGATTTAGAAATTCAATTACATATACACACACTCCAAAAAGCCATTTGTTCTGTTAGAAGAGTTCTAACTAATCACAGTGGATTTTTGCCACACTGTTAAATTAGAACAATTCTAATTAACCTAGTAATTACACTTTTAGTAGTGGAACTGATACAATCAATTAATTAACTGTTTTAGTATATAAAATAAAAACATTTGTATGATTGATGAGAGAGAGAGAGAGAGCGCACCTGGGGTGGATTTATAATTGCACAAAAATGGTCCACTGGAAACATACCCAGGTTTGAAATGCTGCATACAGATTGAAAATAAAGAACTATATTTTTTGTTTTTCAGCAGAGGAAAAAGAAATAATAGACAAGTTCATAAATAGATGCATGTATATGTATTTTGGCCATTGTAACCCACTCTTCATTTAGTTAAAAATGTAACTTTTTTTTTCAGTTCCTGTCCCCAATTTCTAAGTTATATGGTGCCTTTTTTACTAAGAAATATGAAAGGTGCTTTCTAGTTTGTAGCGAATCTTTATTGTACAGAGTAAGCTCTAAATAATGGGAGAGGTGAGAGAATCTGTTGATTAATTAATTTGAAATTTCCCTTATATTGATTGCAAAAATGAAGTACTACGGTACTTTCATTTTGAGTAAAATGGGCACACAATTACCCTAATCAAAGTGTGTGTAGGTTAGTAATCCGCACATATGGATAAATGTTACATACCTGAAAGTGCCTCCTTGAAACTCGTGTGGTGCTAGCTTCCCTGCCCTTGCCTTTTGAGCCAGTTCCTTGACCTGAAAGTCAAGTGAAAGAATTAGATATCAATCAAAAATGAAATGCAGGACTAATATCAAAGATGAGAAAGTAAAGCCTTGTAGTGACATCTGCACTAGTTACTACAGTTTAGTGAACTCCAACAAGGTTGTGAAACTTGTTAGAGATTAAACTTATAATTTACCTCTAAGGAGATAGCAGAAATGGATTTCTGATCTGCATTCCTTATAATGGGAGTCATTAAACCCTGTAACAAAAATAAAACATAATGTAACTCTGGGAGCAGCCTAGAACTTGAAGGCAATGTATTATGAAGCATACCTTCTCAGTTGCGACTGCAATTGATATATCAATAGAATCACATAAAACAACTTCTCCTTTTTCAGTGTTCCAGTAAGCTGCCATGCATTGAAATAACCAAATTTTGGTATCACAAATATATGTAGAAAGCATAGATAAATAGTATTCATCAGTAAAGCTATGCCATTGTCTTCTACACATTAAGTTGATACACATTGACAGAACTGTAAATAATGAATCCCGTTGCCAGCTAAAAATTCAACAGTGAAAATAAAGAAAAGAAACAAGTTAGAAAGGAAAACAAACTTTCCTCTTGGATGTCTGACAAAGATCAATAAATACAGGAAGCAACTTTGATCTCCACCCCACCCTCACCACACCACCCCACAAATACTAAACATTTTCACAACTTTGTTGAAAAGCAGAGCAAAGATCTGAAGGACAGTCAAATATACAAACAACTTTTCTGGATGCACATTTGAGCTTAATTTATAAAACGTGTCCTAATGCTGAATAAAAGCACTGTTTATGCAAATAAAGTAGGACTAATTAATTCATAATGTAAAATTGACGGTGCCTTCAATCAGCTAGAAAAAATAATTGCAAGCTATCTATTTGAAGCAATACATGAATGATACATGTCTTACCATTCGCTCCAGGTACATTTTTAAGAGCGACTGCTACAGCTTTAATGACAATGTCATTTACTGAAACTTTGACATCATGTTTCTCTGTAATTGATAGAAACACAAAAATATTAGCAGTCTGCCAGATGATATGTGCCCAGTAAGACAAACTATTGTAATAGAAATTTATGTTCCATACCTTTAAGCTCCTTTCTGAAAGAAAGAAGAGGATCCAGAATAACATCTGTAGATACCATTAAGAACTTTAGATCAAAGATTAACAATAGAGGGAAAATAAATTAGCAATAGAGTTTCAGAACCTGAAGATAAATATAAATGTGGCGTATTCTGTTTTGATTCCAGCAGCCTTTTTGCTATAACCTGCAAAAATACCACCACTGACTGTAAACTCATCTATTATACCCTATGCTATACACATCCTATCACAGACTATGTACCTTTAGGATCCATTTTAATTTGTAAATGATAATTTGTTGGATGAAATTGTCCAATGTCAGAATTTATGCTGAATCACAGCTATTATTATGTGATGGTCAATACATAATCTACACATAACATGTTGAGAGAGATTGTTAATTCATATGAGATGCCTCCTATGACACATCGATTTAACAGACATGATTGAAAGGAAAAGACAAACTTTCATTTTCAATTTTCTCTAATAACCAAAATTCAACAGGCATGATTGAGAAAAGAATAGACAAGCTTTCATTTTCAATTTTCTCTAACAACCAGAAATCTTCTTAACACAATTTATATGTTGCACTAACGCGCTAAAAAACTTAAAGCATATAAAATAACTAGAGCATAGGCAATATTGATTAATGAATTGAGGATTAGCGCATTTGTCAGGTGCAGGTTTCCCCATATTTGCAGAAATTAACAATTTGCAAGTACTGTGAAAAGTTAAACCCACGTTCTTTCTGATGATATCTACCTTCCGAATTTGAGTATTAGGAAAATCTGTAAAAGAATATGACTGCTGTAAGTTAGCTTTTGACCCTGGCGATGCCACACTAGAAGTTTGTGGGACACTTCGAGGTGATGGAGATGTCTTCTCGGCGGGTGGACTTTTCGGAGATACCTTTCCTGACTTAATTGCAGACAAAACATCCCCTTTGAGTAGGGTACCATGAGGACCTGATGCTGTCAATGATGATGTATCCAATCCATACTCTGATATGAGCAATTTAGCTGAAGGACTGATTTTTGTAAAACCCACTTTTTGCACTCTATCTTCAACTTTAGAACCATGATGGGTTGGTGTTTCCCCTTTGACCTCTGAGCCACTAGTAACAGAATTCTTCACAGTTTCAATATCATCTGGATCTTCAACCTAGTAAAATAGGAGGCATTAATTGTTTTCACATATGCCATTTATATATATATATATATATATATATATATATATATTAAACATCTGCTTAAATTTAGCAATATCAAATTAATACCTATTACTTTCACTATAAAGGGATTAAGTGTATTTTGTTTTACTCATGGCAAGATAAGCATAATCACGACTTACTGTTATGGCAATGGGTTGTCCCACAGCTACATCCTTTGAGCCTTCTGGTGCTAGTATCTTGACCAAGTATCTGTCAAAAACATTTTCCATCAAATAATGTAAGAAAATTACATTGGTAGCATAGACATTCATATTAATTAAAACTCATTCATTCTAAGTCATATTTGTTGTTAAAGATCAATCCTAAGAGTATGAAGTGGTAATCATATAAATTTCACAATGTGTAAAGCATAATCCTCAAACTTGAGGCACACTTTACATCACAAGTGGAACAAAACACAGTGCAACAGATTTTTCCTTTTATGAATACACAGTGCCAAACATGCTGAGTTGCACAAGTAACGGAAAAATAGTAGTGAGCTGATGGCAGTACTTCATTTATGTGTCCCCACTGTAAACTTATTCAACACTTAAAAATTACTTCGGATTTTACCAAGCTCTTTTTCTTTTTTTTTCTATATTATTGTTATCATATTGGCAATAAATCCTACAAATGATTATTTATCATAACCAAAACAATTGATGCAGATTGACACAGGAGTGTTCCATTACATGAATTTCATCATAAAAACGCAGACTGGATTTTTGTGTCCAATTAAACATCAACTCAGATGAGCTCCTAACAGACGGGCAGTTAACAATAGATCTCTGCAAAAGAAAGAATATTACCCCTCTTCAAGACACTCGAATTCAAGCGTCGCTTTGTCTGTTTCTATCTCACACATCACATCTCCCACTTCTATCTGTCAAAAAAAAAGAAAACAGCAAACTGAGGTGATTATTAATCAGTAATCAACTCAAATAGTTAGAAAAGCATTTAATAAGTTCAGCACTTAGTAAGACTAACCTTCTCTCCTTCATTCTTTCTCCACTTAGCGATATTACCCTGGTTCTGCAGAAAAAAACATCAGAAAGGCATTTTAGTCGTTTGACCAAAACAAGGAGGGAGAGAAAGAAGAAAAAGGAAAACGAAAAGCAAAATATATCAGTATCACAGCATGGTGGGGCCACCAATTTGACAAATCTTAATCAAAAGTTCCATACCATTGTTGGGGATAATGCTGGCATTTCAAGAACAACATGAGGGGGAAGTTCAGATGAATTGATCTCAACAGAGCTGGTTTCAACTGCTGTTTCCTCTTTCTTGACATCATGATGAGCTGGTTCTAGTCCTGATCCACCACCAACATTGGTGGGGATATTTTGAATATCATCTAGTTCCTCAACCTAGAGGACCCATAAAAAAGGTATTAATAATTCATTACTAAGATGGTTGATACTCTTACAAGAAACCAAAGACAAATCACAAACAGCAGTTCTAAATATCCACAATTATAGACAACAGCCAGAATATAAACTAACGAAAGAAAGAAATCAAATGCCCTGAGGATACAGACTAATAAATGGCATATGATATAATAAATGGAAAAAGCAGAACGAAGAAAAAAAGGGTAATAAATTTACTAAGCCATAAAAAAATAACAAAAACTTTATGTGCCTCTTTCAGATTGGTTTTATATTTAAATTAAGATACATGCAGATATTTATACCAGTATTCAACAAAAGAATAAATTAGCAACAAAAGAGTTAAGGATTATATTTACCGTTATTGCAATGGGTTGTCCAACAGGCACATCCTTTGAACCTTCAGGTACTAGTATCTTAGCCAAAAAACTGTAGAAAAATATTAAACTGACAGATCAATTCCAGAAACAATAAACTGTCATAATAAATATTCAATATTGGCATGTATAACAAGATAGATGACTTGTGTGAGCTCAATCTCTTCCCCCATCCAGTGAAAAGAAATGTCACGTAACAAAAGCTTACAAAGGAAAAAAAAAAAAAAAAATCAAAGTTATCTTCGAGGAAGATAACTAAAAAAAAAAAAAAAAAAAAGGATGGAAGGAGGGTAAAATGAAGAAGATACGATACATGAAAAATGGATTTCAAAGTGAATAGTGGAAGAGAATTATCTTCCTATGTGAGCTTAGAAGATGAAAAAAGACAGCGCATAAGGAGAAAGAGCTTCAAAATAAGTACTATACTAGAATTATCTTTGCCAATGCGAGCTAAAATCTGATGTGAAGACTGGTACCAAAATTATTACCACTGTAATGACCAATGTGGATCATAAAATTGACACAACAGCCATCAAAGAAAACAAAAGCTAAAAGGAAATATGTTGAGTAGAGGTACCCCTCTTCAAGGCTTTCAAACTCAAGTGTAGCTTTGTCTGTCTCTATTTCACATAATACATCGCCAACTTCTATCTGTCAGATTGGATCAACAGAAATCAACAAATTGCTTTAATTTTGTATACAAGAGGGTTTACCTTTCAACAATCATTCTTCAAATTACCTAATAATGGACAACCCTGACTTATACAGTGGTCAATTTACCAACTTATGACTCACCTTTTCTCCTTCTTTCTTCCTCCATTTTGCAATGTTACCTTGACTCTGCATAAGAGCAACGAGCACAAAATCTTGACTTCATATGGGAAAGAATAATGTCCACTGAGAAAAGGAAAGGCAATTAATCCAAATTATAACCTTCCAACAAATCTTACCATTGTAGGGGACAAAGCTGGCATTCCCAGCACTGCATGTGGAGGCCCTGCAATGACACAGCTCAACGAACAGTAAGGATCAGCTAATATGCATAACTAGGCATGTATAACAAGTGCTTTATAAAGAATGATATGATCAACTATAGATTAAAAGCCAAGTTAATTGTTGCCGTTGTCTTATATAAAATTTCCCCACAAACAAAAGTGGCTGAATCGCATCAATATCAATGTACTCAAGAATTGCCTAATGTCTGCATACAACATTCACCAGAGGCAAATTCTACTCCATATTAATTACTTAAAACTTGGTACTTCATTGCTTATGTAATTATTCAGTGTGTGCCAGGAAAAGGAAATTAATCACCTAAATTGACTTATAAAAACTTGGTATTTCATTGTTTACGTAATTATTCAGTGTGTGCCAGGAAAAGGTAATTAATTACCTAAATTGACTTATAACTAAGCTAGTTCTAGTACTAGAGGAACAGAAAGCAAGGTATACAGTAGGTTCCATTCCAACTCATTCTAAAAATCAAGAAACTCAAGTATGTACAATGTTCTCAAAACAGGTTCTCTATGATAGCAGTCCTTTTTATCTGCAGTAGCCTTAGATGAAGAGAAATATATGTTCCCAGTTATATAGTGTCTTAAAAATTCTACTCACATTATACTAAACTCAATTAGAGTTGTCTCGAGTAGTTCACAGCAGATCAAATTACTGTACAGATACAACAAAGCCTGAGCGTATTGTGTATGCAGTAATATATTGGCAGGCAGGCTCTAACCCTGCTATATATATCAACTTTGGCACCACCGCCCAATTGCACAATCCTAAGCATTGTACTAATATCTAAACTTGATGATAATTCACAAATATCAATCAGTAATTTCTAATCCTAACACCATTTTTCCAAGAACGTAGAATGCATATTATCATAATTCCTAAATTAGTAGGAAAATTCTTATGATCCTGAATTTGAAGAAGACCATCCTAATTTTGACACCAGCTGTTATAAAGACAACTGAGATACAACTAAGTAAGCTCCTTCAAAACCACAATCATAACATTCAAAGATACACATGTTATAGTAGAGGAAAGTTGCACATCGCATAAAAATGATACATACCTGCAGATGAAAAATGTTGTACTCCAATTTGCATCTGCAAAATGACAGAAAGCATCAGAAAAGAATCCCTAATCTGAATTGGTACAACTCATATTAGTATATTACTTGCCATTTCAAACACTAACCTTGAGCTTCAAGAAATTATCATCTACTCCAGTGATCATACTTAAAGATGTCGGCCTGGTCAGTATAATCATCAGTAAATAGCCGACAAAAACAAACAAGAAAAAAAAAAACCCAAAAAGCAGAATTTATGATTCTCAAGTAGGAGTTGTAAGCCACATTCGTCAAAATCAAGAGTAACAACCAACTTAAGTCAACTTCAAGGAATTGCAAATTAGATGACATGATTTGACTAACATCATGAACATAAAGTAAAGAGTCTAAAGACTGAAAACACATCCACACACTACTCAAGCTTCAATGAAGTTATGTAGGTGATAAAAAAACGTACAGCAACATTTCAAAAGGAAAGTCAAGAGATGCAAACCTTAACAAAATGCCATTTACATCCACAAAAGAGTTTCGTCCACTGGAAATGCTGCACGCACAAATGAACAGAGTAAAGTCACCAAAAATGCAATTGGGAACACCGACCACATAACTGACTACCAAGTCAAACTGTGTCTAGCGAATAAGAACCTCCCAGAAAAATAGCCTAGTATTATACAGATGCTCAAATATTTGACAATCTGACAGCACTAAATAAGGCCATTATCCTATCACATCACGTTAAATTGCCTGAATTATATAATCACTCAGCAACCGCCACAAGCAACATAATAAAACGCTTTCGTCAGTCTCAAACCCACAAATTCACATAGTGACTGAAAACAAACAATCGCATGCAAACACAAACTTCTGCACCTACCACCACTGCAACATTCCCAGCCACAACTTATAAGGATTCTATCTTTGAAGAAGCACGTCTAATCAGAATTTCAAACCTAAACGTCACGTTCGCATTCCCCAAAGTTTTCAACCTACGTTTCCAAACACATATGCAACAACATTTCGAAATCCACACACAGTGTCGAGTTCAGGTATAAACTATGGCACTATTTCACTCCCCAATTCGTATAAAGAGAACCACTACGTTTCCTACATCAGCTAAAGCAACTACGTTTTCTTTTACAATTCATATATTTTGTCACAGAAATCTCAAACCAAATTCAACACAATAGACTAGCGTCACAACAACTAAATCAGTATTGCAAAGCAATCCAGCACTTGCAAACAAATACAAGTTTACAAAAACGAAAACGACAAAAAGTACCGAGAAAGAGAAGTGGCGGAGGTGCAGGAGGAGGAGAGAAGGCGAACTCTTAAGAGCGAAGGGGCCCGAGCGATCATCTGATGTCGAAGCCGTGAAAGCGCCATCGCTTCTCACAATCCACGATCAACTGAGATCTTGATTTTTATTTCTTATATAGTTATGTTTATGCTTACCTTTTTTTTTTTTTTTTTTTTAATTTCACAAATTTATACGTGTTTTTGTTTTTGTTTTTTTTTCCCCTCAAGAATACGATTTTTAAGTGTCATATAAGAATTTAATCAAATTTGATGTGAGAGAATCTTTAGTTACAATAAGGATTTTTTATTTATAAGAAAATTAAATCAGCATTATTTTTATTTGCTTTTTGATTGGTTTCGTTGGGCAGCCGCCGTACGTTGACTCACTCACCAGAACAGTTAGCACGTGTGCCTCGCCCTCCTTGTTGTGAGAGGATGGAACATTAAATAAGAGTTTGGTTAACCTACTAGTCTCGGCCATGTTTCGAACTCTGGGTTTGGTAACCTTGTAAGGATTCTAGTAACATTGTTTAACTCAAAATTTCAGAGTCAAGATTTAATTCCATTGCTAAATAGAGAGATCGTTACCTGCAAATCATGTTCACCTCCTAGTGGATTTGATTAAAGAGGCATGCTAGTAACAATTGCCTAGGGGTTGGCATTTGTAACCATATCTAATAGATCCGATACAATTTGATCATTTTTTATTGGATTGGATAAAATTAAATTTAAAAAAAAACTGAAATAAGTTGGATTGGATTAGGTTGAAAATTTTTTTAATTCAATCAAACCCAACCCAACAAACACCCACTTTTTACTTTAAATTCAAAATTTTCTCCTCATTCTTAAAAAACACCTGTTATAGATAAAGATCAATTGTAGCTATATATTTTTATTTATTTTTATCTTTATGGTTCATGGATTGATCTTTTATTTGTAATATTTAATGGGTTAGACTTTTACTTGTAATCACTTTATGAATTATCTTTATTTATACTTGTTTTATGAATTGAACATTTATTTGTAATTGTTATTATAATATTTGAATTTATATAAGATAATGTAACATTAAGAATGTTATTTTGTAATCCCTATAAACTTTTTGATATCTCAACTAATGTTCGATCGGATCAATCCAATTCAATTATTATTAAGTTACATTAAAAAATTTTATTAAGTTAAGTTGGGTTGAAAAATCTTCAATCGGATTTATATCAGGTTTGGAAATTTTCAGCTTAACATGGCTAACGACCACCCCTACAATCGCCTGGCATACTCGCTGCTCATGCCAACCATTGCTTTGAAAATTTTTCTCCAAATTACACCCGTGCCCTCACCTTATAAAATTACTCCCGTGCCTGTCTTTTAAAATTACTTTTATATTCTGAAATCTCTTATAAATAAACTTTGATTTAATTACTTACATGCTACTACTTCCTCACCATAAAAATAAAAAGATTTTTTCTTATAATAATCATATTATCAAGTACAAAACACAATTCTTTAAAAAAAAAAGAACACACTAATGTGTTTTACATTAAACTTGTTAATAATAATAATAATGATGATGATGATGATGATGAAGAAAATAATTCTTATTTATCAACCCTCATGTATACCCCCTCATGACAGTTTCTTACTTTTACACATACAAACTTAATAAAAAAAAAAAAAATTGATAACTATTACTTGAAGCACAATATTCATTAAAAATGTATATCAACAAGAAAAGAAAATTTTGAAGAATGTTGGTCTGCAAACCGCACCTTTAAAAGACAATTAAACATTAGAATATCCAATATAAGACGTCAAGCTCCTAAATATAAATTTATCTAAGTTCTGAACTCATGATTCTAAGATAAATATACTGGTGTGTTTTGAAAGATTCAATATTCATTATTAGGTTTTTTTTAAACAAGTTTTATGTAAAATATATTAGTGTGTTTTGTACTTTTTTTAATGAATAGTGTTTAATATTTTTATCTTTATTTTGAGGAGGTTGTAGCACATAAATAATGTAAAAAAAAAAAAAAAAATCACTTATTTATAAGAGATTCGGGAATATAAGTAATTTTAGAAAAAGGATATGGGTGTAATTTTATAAGGTAAGGACATGGATGTAATTTAGAGAAAAGAATTCAAAAGTAGACAAGTGTCAACCACTCTTCATTCACAAGCAGCCAATATACTGCAACAATTGGCTAAGAGCATCTTCAATACTCTCATGAAATATATTTAAAAAAAAAAATGATATATCATTAATGTTAAAAAATTTACTTCCTACATGACATAAGTATAATTTGATAGACATTTAAATTGAAAATTGTTTTTCAATGCTTCTATATATTTCTATTTAATACACCTATGTATTTCCATTTGATGCTTACATATTTTACATTTAATGATTTTATTTTTTTTCTTTAACTTTTGATTAGATTTGAAAATTAGAATTAATTAATTATTAATTTACTGACATAACGATCTAATACACTGTCTATATATAGATGGTCATATTGATAATGTCTTTTTTTTTTTTTATCTTATTTCAACTTAACATTAATGAGTGATAATTATATTAAAGATGATTATTTTAATTTAATATCTATTTATTCTAATAACATATAATTTTTTTTATAACCCATGACAGCGTTACTTGTGTTCTAAATGACTGGCGCTAACACACACCTCTTTGATTAAATCGACTCACGGGCCGTGAGGACGTTAAGTTTCAGCGGGTTGAGGTTGGACGTGGGTGTACATATTGCACCCACACCTGAATCCAGCTAGGGACCACTAAATTGAAACAAATCTTCTTTTTCTACGACATTGCTTCTCTTTCTACAGCACCTTCTTTTATTTAAATAGCCGCCCAAATGTGTTTATGGAATAAATATAAAAATATATTTTATAATTACTTTAAACATTTTTCAACAATGTTATTATGCCCATCAAGAGTAGAAGATTCAGCGCAAGTGCAAGAACAGGTTGCACAGTTAAACTCAAGCTGCCGGGGTGAGAGACAATGCTGGAATTTTAAAATAATTATATTTTGGGGTGTACATACAATTTTAAAGAGGTGGAAATATCAGTATTTAAATTCAAATGGTTCCAAAGCACAACTTAAAGCCCACAGTTAGACCTAAATCAAGCCCAAGCCCAACAAACAAATACAAGAAAGTAAGTAGGAGCACCATGTGAGGCAAAAGAAGACAAAATAAGAAGAAAATTTTGAACAAACAAGTGACACACGTGAAACAAGGATGTTCACTGCTCTTTTAGAATGGTTAAGTTGAAATGGAGAAGAGTTTTATTTGTTTGGGCAAATTTCAATTTCATTCCTATATTTTAGGAAAGTGAAAAAGTTTTAATTATGTATTAAAAACACAAAATCTTCCCTAAGTTTCTAAAATATATCAAATTAGTCTCTTTTATTAATTAATTAGTAGTCAAATTAAGCATTGAATATGATTGACAGGGGCATTTAGACAATATGTAATTGGATTAATAGATGAAAAATTTAAATAAAAAAGAATACATGTGGCAACCAATAGATTGTGGAATAACAAAAATATAAAATAAACAAGAAATGAAAAATAAAAAATTTGACTAATTAAGAAAAAACTTAAAAAACAAAGAAAAAACTTTTAAAAAACAAATCATTTTGAACTATCTGGTTGGAATGAACCTAGACTTGGCTTTGTTTGAAGAAGATGAAACTAGATGATTGGATTCATTTGTCTTCTTTGAACAAGCCCAAGTAGCCTAGGTTTGTTCTTTAATGAAACCAAGTGTGACTTGGGTTCATTTTTCTTTGAATGAATTCACTCCAAGATTTGGATTTTTTTAAATGTTTCTTAATTTTTAAAAAATTGTGTGTAAATTATATAAGTGTGTGTTTATTGAGTATGGAGAGTGTTGTAGTTGGAGATTTAACATGTTGGAAGGAGAATGATGCGATGAGACAAATTAGCTTAGTGTCAGTGGTGGTGGTTCGACATCGCTATTTTCTTAATGGTAGTGATGGTGGGTTGTTCGATTGAACCTAGATTATTGTGAGTGTTGTTTGCTTGATTTATGATGATTTTATGGGTGTTTTTGCTTTACTAAGGATGAATCTTCATGTGGATAAGTTAAAGATGAAGACTGGGTTGAAGATTTTTTTTTTTTTTTTTTCCTTTTTCAATTTGATTTATTTTAGGGTTTAATTTTAATTTTTCTAAGAAAAAAAAAGAGATGGACAATGGATAATAGTGATTTTTTTTTCTTGGTTATAAGTTCCATTTTATTTTTAATTTATTTTTTGTGTTGAATTGGATCTCCACTGTCCTTCTCAACTTGATGGATGGTGGTGTTATGCCTGTTTTCTCGACTTGGGCCAATGGACTGGTGAAAGTCCAGTAAGTATGAATAGGAATGAAGGTCCAGGAGGCCCAACCCTCAGATCGCCACATCGAGCTCGCTAAACTCACGAGATCGTTAGCTCGCGTAACACCTAGTCAATCCGAGCTCATCATTTCCAGTCCCCTCCAACATCTACTCAGCTCGTATAAGTTCAACAGATCAGGGAGCTCGCGCCAACTGATATCTTGTACAGCAAGTCATCAGACCTACCTAATTCCCTGATTTCTCGTTGGTACCATTTACATAGTTACCAAGGAGCATTCAATGCAGGCGATTGTGCATTTAATGAAGATGAGACTTCTCTTGGTGCATTTAATGCAGCGTGTGCATAAGGGGAATAATCATTGTCTTTACAATAAATGCAGTATGATTTATGTCAGATTAGTTGAAAATAGTCATCATCTTGTAACGTATGTAACACTCTTTTGTATCTACCCCCCTCTATAAGTAGAGTAGATTTTTACTGTACAAGAAAGGGTTAATAACACTAGTATACCGTCACTCTGCCGGAATCAATTCAGGGTAACCTGTGGATGTAGGTGCAATCACCGAACCACGTAAAATTACTGTCTCTATATTCATTCTTCCCTTTCCATTCTTTATTACATGCTTCATTAATGTTCTTCAACTATCATGACCAACATTCCCTTACCTTTATTGCAACATACCAACCTTAAACTCCATTCAAACCATATTTATTACTAGTATCATCACTTAATTACCTTACTCGCAGTCTGGGCCTCAGAATCTCTGAGTCGACCGTTTCCGGACGTTGACATCTTTTGGCACTAGAAGGAAGGCCCAACAGCGACTTGGTAACTTCTTCTCCAGTTGATCTCTTTTTGACTACTTATATTTCACCAGTTTGCAATGGCTAGAGCGAGAACAACAAGAAATGTTGGTGTAGCGGAGGAGCGACCTGAAGGCCAGGATGACCAATAGAGCACCCAACCTGCAAGGGAAGAGGTCGCTTAGGAGTGGCGACAACGTCAGCAAGCTTTGAAGGATACAATGAGGCAGCTGACTGAGACAGTTAGGGCATTGGTGGAAGTTCAGACTCACGTCGTGCGAGGGCAGGTGGAGGTCGCGCTTCCCTCAAGAGCTCGCTGATAGACCACTGAGAAGATCCCGACCCCAAAGGGAGCAGTTGGCAGAGACAGGTCGCTATCCGAAGAATCTGTATGCTTCTCAAACCTGAACGTAAAAAAGGACGGACAGCGAGCCCGGGAAAGGCAGATCTCACCTCACCCAGCCAACATTAGGGTGAAAGTGAGCCGTGAAAGTGATTGACATGTCGAAGATAGTCGCGAGCGCGAGCGAGTTCGGGAGAATCGTATTGTTTATAAGCCCGGGCTGCGAAGAGGAACTGGACAAGTAGAAGATTTTGGTAAGGTGCACAGGCTGCGAGATCGCCGATTGGGAGAGCAGGAGAGCACCAATAGACGAAGCTCCATTTGGTGATCTCAATCCCAAGATCTGATCGTGGAAAAACTGCTACAGAAAGTCCAGTAGCTATAGACTCGACTTGGACCCCAAAACCAGAAAGAGCAGGATGATCACAAGGTCCCATTTGCTAAGGAGATCGAGACAGTGCCACTGCCACCGAAGTTTAAGCTCCCAAGCATTCCGCCCTATAATGGTAGAAGTGACCTATACGACCACCTGGACGCCTTCAACGTTCAGATGGATCTCCAGACGGACAACCCACTGGTTAAGTGCTGAGTCTTCCCGGCTACCCTAGGGGATGCTTTGCGAGCCTGGTTTAAGGGCCTCCCATCTCGCAGTATAGAGAGTTGGAAAGAATATCAACAGAAGTTCCTCAACCAATACAAAGCCCTAAGGAAGCAGCTCACACCCCCATACCACCTCGCCACCATTTTCCAGAGGCAGAATGAGTCACTGAAGGATTATATTACCCGGTTCAGAAATGAAGTAAGCAATGTTGAAGCACCCTCAGATGAAAACATCCTGAACGCCATTTCAATAGGACTCAGAAAAGACGGGAAACTCTATGAAAGAATCTACAAGTCACCAGTGAAAGACTTATGTGAGTTCTATGAGAGGGCTGCCAAAACAATTAGATGGGAAAAGGCTTTCGGAGCAAAGAAACCCAGTAACCAACGGGGTGAAGCGAATAGTTCCCACCAGGGGAAACGGAAAGGCCATAGTGGGGATAGACAGGACAAGCAGAGACATCAATCTGCTAATGTTGTGGTGAAACGAGCCAGACTTAAGCCGAGAAAGGAGCGACCTCCGCGCCGAGGCCGGTATGGAAATTATAGTATTCTGTCGAATACACAAGACAGGATCTTCGCCACAGAGAGGAACAGGGAGAACTTTGGGAAGCCACCCCCTACAAGAGTTTCGAACAGACAACGAGACCTGAGGAAATTCTGTGCCTACCACAACGAGACTGGGCACAATACCTCAGATTGCTGGCAGTTGAAAGATGTCATAGAAGAACTGATCAGGCAAGATCGTTTGGGAGAGTATGTAGTGCGACCTGGGGGTAGGCGACCTCACCAGCAGAGTCCCCAAAATCAGAATCAACAGCTAGAACAGCAGCAACCCAAACAAGCTTCAGAGCTCGAGTATGAGCCCGTTATAAGAACTATTTTTACTATTCATGATGGTCCTCACATGGCAGATACTTCAAATAGGTCGCACCAGAGGTACGTAAGGGAAGCCAATCATACCTTGCTGGTAAATTATGGTAGGACAGAGGGACTGTTAAGAAAGCGAATGTGTCCTCGGATGGCATCATATTCATTGAAGAAGATGCACGAGGTGTGCACTTGCCCCATAATGACGCCATAGTCATTCGAGCTAAAATCAGTAACGCCGAGATATGGCAGATTATGGTGGATATCGGTAGTTCAGTCAATGTAATGTATAAGGATTGTTTCGATCAGATAGGGCTGAGAGCCGAGCAACTTATGCCTTCATTAGAACCCTTATATGGCTTCACCGGGGATGCAGTAACATTGATAGGCCAGATCAGACTCCAACACACTCTGGGGGAACTAGGTCCGCAGGCTACTGTACTGGCAGACTTCTTAATAATCAACTGCCCGTCAGCATATAACGTGGTGTTGGGACGACCCTCCATGAACGACCTGGATATGGTGACATCCACCAGGATACTAACAGCTAAATTCTCTACTCCCAGTGGAATAGGATGTGTCCAAGGAGACCAACACTTAGCTAGACGCTGTTATGAGGACGCTGTGAAAATAGGAGTTCAGAGGAAAAAGGTAAATGTCGTTTCAGGTAGCGAACCACGAGCTGTCAAGGAGACAGGGATGAGCTATGACTTCGACCCCCGTGAGGTAGATGTAGATCGGGCTACAAGAATTATTGAAGAACCGAAAGATGTGCGGGTCAGCGAGATAGACTAAGAAAAATGCTTGAAGTTGGGACGAGACCTATCCTCAGAGGTCAAGGCCCAGCTCGCCAACTTCCTGAAAGCGAACTTGGACGTCATCACATAGAACCACGAGGACATGGTGGGGATAGACCCTGAAGTTATGTGCCATAGGCTGGACATAGATCCCCAGTACAAGCCAGTTCGTCAGAAGAGGAGGCCCATAACACCAGAACGGTATACTGCCTTGAAGGAGGAGGTCGAGAAGCTGTTGACCAACAGATTCATTCGCGTAGCCTACTACCCTGTTTGGGTAGCCAATCTAGCCCTCGTGAAAAAGAAGAACGGAAAATGAAGGATGTGTATTGACTTCACCAATCTAAACAAAGCCTGCTTGAAGGACAGCTTTCCGTTGCCCAAGATTGATAAGCTTGTTTACATAATAGTGGGACACCAGCTCCTAAGCTTCATGGATGCCTACTCGGGCTACAACCAGATTCCGATGAACCCAAAGAACGAGGAGCATACTTCATTTGTTACTGACCGGGGCCTGTATTGTTACAAGGTGATGCCATTTGGGCTGAAGAAAGCAAGGGCGACCTACTAGCTCCTGATCAATACGATGTTCCAGAAGCAGATCGGGAAAACTATAGAGGTATATATGGATGACATGTTGGTGAAGTCCCAGCAAGCAACAGGCCATGTCCGTGACCTAGATAAGACTTTCAGGATCCTGAAAAAGTACCAGATGAAGCTGAATCCATTGAAATACGCCTTCGAGGTGGCATCCGGTAAGTTCCTGGGCTTTATGATGAACTGTAGAGGGATAGAGGCCAACCCAGAGAAGATCAAGGTACTTGTAGAGATGAGATCCTCAGCTCGGATCAAAGATGTTCAAAGCCTCAACGGTCAGGTCGCGGCCCTCAGTTGGTTCATCTCAAAGGCTATAGACAAGTGCATGCCTTTCTTTGAAGCAATAAAGAAGGCAAAGAATTTCGAGTGGACCGAGCAGTGTGAGGAAGCGTTCCAACGGCTGAAGGAGTATATGAGTCGAGCTCTCCTCCTGTCAAAGCCAAAGGGAGGAGAAAAGCTCTTCCTATACGTGGGAGTATTTGAGCATGCATTGAGTGTTGCCCTGGTAAAGGAAGAGGAAAAGATGCAACTACCGGTGTACTACATCAGTAAGAGGCTGATCGATGCAGAAACTAGGTATTCACAGATGGAAAAACTGGCGTATTGCCTGGTGATCAGGTCAAGGAAGCTGTGTCCTTATTTCCAGGCCCATCAGATCAAGGTTCTTACATAGTATTCTCTCAGGCAGGTCCTTCAGAAGGTAGATACTTCAGGCAGGTTGCTCAAATGGGTCATAGAGCTTGCACAGTCTGACATAGAGTACAAGCCCAGAACGGCGGTCAAGGCCCAGGCCCTTGCAGACTTTATTGCTGAATTTACAGGACCTGTGGAGGAGCAGGATGAGACCGCAAGCAGCCCATCGTGGGAGCTATAAATGGATGGGTCATCCAATGAACATAATTCAACGGTCGGAGTGTTACTAATTAGTCCAGAAGGTCACAAGATCCTCAACGCCCTGAGATTCGGATTCCAAACGACCAACAATGAGACCGAATATGAAGCATTGCTCGCTGGACTCCACCTAGCCAAGGAAGTGTAAGCCGAGCAGATAAGGGTTTTCAGCGACTCCCAACTTGTTGTGTGCCATGTCTAAGGAGAGTACCAGACCAGAGGGCGAAAGATGACAGAGTATCTCTAGAAAGCTAAAGAGTTGCTAGGGGCTTTCTAAAGGGCTGAAGTGAACTAGGTTCTGTGAACTCAAAATTCCCATGCAAATGCCTTAGCATGCCTAGCGACCATCTAGGACCCAAATCTCTTGGAATCCATACCGGTAGAATTCCTGCCAACTCCAAGTATAGGAAGAAAGGATGCATTGATGATCATAAGTGTCCATCCCGACTCCTGGATGAACCCATTACTAGACTACCTGCAGGAGGGAAAGCTTCTAGGCGACAAGTTAGAAGCATGTTGCTTGTGAGCTAAAGCAGCTTGCTACTGTGTTTATGATGATATGTTGTACAAGAAAGGCTTTTCAGCTCCGCTTCTGCGATGTATTGACGACCAGGATACATATAATACCTAGATTTTATATATCTTGAAATAAGAATTTATAAAATATTTATTTTTCAAGTTTAACTATAAATCTTAAGAAAACATTAGATTGATTTCTAGATTGTTTCTTTAATTTTGGGAATAATATTTTGGATGGTAATATATTACAAATTAATAAAAGGTTGATTTTGAATCTCAAATATTTCTTCATTGCTTGAGTTTGCAGAGTAATTTCATCTTGTTTATTTTAAATATTGTTTGCTGTTTAGTGTTAGTTAAATTTTTAACATTTATTTTTTGTTAACTAGATTATAATTGAATGTAATTTAAAATTATATTAATATTTATTAATCTACATGGGATCAACCTCGTACTTATATAATCTATGCTACAAATAGACTAGTGCACTCATGAGTATTTAAAATTTTATACAAGTTTTTGGCAAGTATTATTAGCAAATTCAAAAGCTTGTTGTATAGTTGTGAACCATTAAATTATCCATCTTAATATGTAATTAGTTAGTAATTACTGCTTATATGAACCCCTTAAGCATACAATTTAACATTCTAGTTATTATTATCATTCTACATTTTTTCAAGTAAGTTATTTCATGCATAAATATTTTTAACGAAATTACAGTAAGTAAAATTTTTTAAATTAAATTATTTTAATCTTTTTAAAAATTGAAAGATTATTAATGTTAAATATCTTTGCTTTATAATTGATTAACTTTCTTATTTTTCGTCATCTTTCATATAATAAATGCAATTTATAACAAATAATAGTTGAAAGGGTTTATATGTAAAAACATTTGGTTTTAGATATTTATAACTCAAAAAAAAAAAAAAAAAGCAAATAACTTATCATTTATATTCCATTTTCAATTAAAAACAAAATGTCATTTCATTCTCAGTTTTTAATTATAATTTAGTTTTTTAGTACTATTCAACAATATTCTATTTTCGTCTTCGGCAGTTGGCACCATTGGCCAGCTGCCCCCCAAGCCTTTAGTGGCATGGGTTTGACACCCAAGTAGCCTAAAAATAAAAGCTTTCCTACTATTATATGTGAGTTGCCCTTCCACCCTTATGTGGATCTCTTCTTCATCTTCATGTGGATGGATCTCTTTCATTTGAGAGTAGTTCCTCGAGATGTACCACAGTGTTCCTATAGTGGTTATTCTCGGTAGCCCCTTAGGTCAATCTCAATTCTTAAAAAAAAAAAAAACAAAAACAAAAAAACAAAACAAACATTAAATCTTCATACAAGTGACTTAAAACACTTAATAATAACACACTGAATTTAAAAATAAGAAAAGACAAAAAATAAAAAATAAATAAATCTCAACCATCAATTATATATGTCACTAGAATTATATAGGTTAGTAAATTATCAGTATAAGAGAGTGAAAATTGATAATTATTAATTAAAAAAAATTGAATAGGTTTTTTTTTTTTTCATATTTTTCGTGGAATAAAAAAAAATCAATCAAATTAAAATAATCACAGCAAAAATAAAGTAGGGAAAGAGAGAAACATCGACATAAGATTTTTAAATGGAAAACCTAAACTAGTAAAAACCATAAAACCCAACACCTTTGGTCACATTGTTGGAAAATCCACTAGATGATGATTAAATATACCCTCAGGTTGATGAACACAAACTCACTCATCTTAAACTATCCATTAAACTATATGCATGCTTCCTAAAAATCTCACATTATCTACTAGAATACTAAATATATATTCTGACGTTATTCTTGAACCCACATTCCTCTTATCATGATCCTGAATCTGTCTACTTGTAGGTCTTTTATTAGTGATCTTGACTATCTTGGATCACCTATATATCTTCCATGAACAAACAATCTCCAACTCCTCTTTTTCGACTTCCTCTTGCAAATAGCGTAAATTATACAAATTCCCTTGAGGTTTGATGAAATTGCATAAAAATAACGATATTTAGATAACTGACATTAACTTATCTAAGGTTCCAAAAATTTAGCACAAACCTCCCATATTGTTAGTAAGCAAGGGTTAAATTCTCCCCGATCAATGATAAAAAATACAAAAAGACTAAACTATATTTTAAATCAAATTTAAAGTTAACATTTTATCTTTTATAAATTTAAAATTAATATAATATATTTTATTAATTTAATTAAAAAAGCAAAATTTTAAAATAATTAAAATAAAAATTCTAGGTTCTTCTCCCATCGGCCATCATTCTCTCTTTTTCTTTTTCTTCTTTTTTTTTTTCTTTTTCTTTTTCTTTTCTTCTTATCTTCTTCTCAAGCCTCATTATCATCTAGGTTTGATGATGAACCCAGATAAGCTTGGTTTGAAACCTAGCTATTCATTTGGATTCATCATCGAATCTAGATGTTGATCATTGAACCCGGCATCTGGGTTCCGAATCCAAATATTCAAATATGGGTTCATCATCGAACTCAGATTTTTCATTTGGGTTCAATGATGAACCTAGATGAAAGCTAGGTTCGATTGGAACACATGGGTCCGAATCGAACCCAGAGTCTCTAGCTAGAGACCTAGTACCGGAGACCAACTGAAGACCAGAGTTTGGTCTTTATGGGAGACCAGGATCTAGTCTACTATGGAGACTTTTTTTTTATAATTATTTTCTATAATTTTTTTAATTAAATTAAAATAATTATAAGTTATGTATTGACCGTTTTATCCTAAATAATTTTGACTTAACAAAGGTCAACTAATGGTTGATTAATAGTAGAGGAGGTTTGTGCTTAATTTTTGGAACCTCAAGAGAGGTCGGTGTGAATTATCCAAACATTGTTATTTTTGTGCAATTTCGTCAAACCTCAGGGAGGTTTGTGCAATTTGCCCTTTGAAAATAAGATATCAATAAATTGAAAGAATAATAATCCAAGTGTTCATGAATACGTCAATAAACAAATAGAATATAAAATTAAAACAGTTTATCTAGACTAGCACAATAAAGCACCCACCCAAGCAAAATATCTAACCTAAGAATAATGGTTAACAATGAAGAACTCAAAAGGATATAAATATCTAAATATTAGCTCTCTTAATTTTGGCAAAAAAATAGAACTACTATTTATTAGGTTAAAAACTCCTAAAAACAATTCATATTCAACACCAGATAAGAATGCAAAAATAGAAATAGGAAATTATTTGTATTCGAATGGACAACAGCAAAAATTGCCTCTGACATGAAATTATTAAAATTTTCCACTGCATTGTACTTCGAGACAAAATGGCAAATTACCAAAACATCATTGACCTGGCAAATTACAAACATGCCCTCTTTTGTAAATTTGCAATCAATATGCATCCACGGTACAATTGTGGGGAAAACCAGTATTGAACAAACCTAATCCTAGGATACAAAACATCTATAGATTTTTCCAGGAGAAATTTCATTTGAGTCATTAAGGTTTTGAAAAATATCGTATTTTTAAAGTTTTTTTGAAAACAATTTTTTTTATCCCTAACTTTTTCAAAACTCTTCAAATAAGTCTAAGCCGTCTGGTAATTGACAGTCAATGATGACTTTGAACAATTTAAATTGTGATTTAATAACTTAAATTCAAAGACATTTTGAATAATTTAATTTGTATATTCATTATTTTGTAAAAGTAACCTGGTAATTTATATTTCATTAACAATCATAAAAGATAAAAAATATTTTTTAGCGTATTTTATTAATATTGACCGTTAGTTGATTGACAATTTGGATTTTTTTTAAAAAAAGTATTAGAAAAATTAGGAATAAAAAGAGTTATATCCAAAAGAATTTTAAAAACTTGATATTTTTTGAAACTTTAAGAACTAAATACAGTTTTTCCGTTTTTTCTACACGATTTGAAATCACGAATCGTAAAAGCTATGAAAAGCTAATTTCCACAGTTATTCAAGAAAACGACAATAAAATTGCTGTAAAATATAATTTTATTTAAAAATTTCAAAATAATATTTTTTTAATAGAATGAATCAAAAACACATAACACAGTTTATGCAAGTTAAACTAAAAATTATGCAAATTGATCTACATGTGATGTTTAATTCTTCTAAAAATTGAGAACTTACATATTCTACTTGCAAAGCTTTGTCTTTTGAATATAACGATGCAACTTCAAACTTCATAAAAGAATCAACACAAAACATGAACCATAGTAAAGTTACACTCAAAATACTTTTTGTCACATAATTTAGTTAATTATCAAATATTGTCCTTAAAAGAGAGAATTCAAATCCAACATTGGCACAATTTGAAACTTGATAGAGAAGATTGACTATCATTATGATGTATTGTACATCTTCTGTTTAATTATATTATACGGTATTGGAGTAAGTTTAATAATGTTACACTCAAAATACATTTTGGAATATAGACAATTACAAAATATTATCCGTAAAAGAGAGAATTCAAAGCCAATATTGACATAATTTGAAACTTAAAAAAAGAACTTGAGTATCATTACGATGCATTGTGCATATTCTATTTAATTATATTATATGGCATGATTTTATTTTTATTTTTATTTTTATTTTAGTGATTTTCATGGAAGAAGCATGATGCATTAAATGTGCTTTGACACTGTCTCCGCAACAAAATATGCAAAAAAAAGGTTGGATTGAGATCGGATTGTCTTGCTCCAAACTCAAATCCTAATTTGAGTGGTGAGATGTCTCACACCCGTTCCAAAACTCGCTACTCGCGACTCGACTGGCGAGACAGCGAGCAGCGAGTACTCAGTTTAACCGTCGGTCAATAGTTGACCCACGGTCAAACCCGGTCAAACCTATAAAAAATAAAATTTAAAATTTTTATGTATAATTAAAATATAATCATATGACCACAAAACCCTTAAAATCTATCTCATGCAACCTCCAAAGCTACTTTAACATAATTACATAATTACAACCTTAAATTTTTTTTTTTTTTAAAAAAGCCGAGACCAAGTCGGCCCGAATTAGACCGAGTCAGGTCGAGTCGATCCGAGTATGATGCCAAAACGATGCTGTTTTAACAAAAAAATTAAAAAAAAAATCGAGACTGAGGCCAAGTCAGACTAAGTTGGGCTGAGTTGACCCGAGTTAGGTCGAGTCAGCCCGAGTTGGGCCGAGTTTCTACGAAACCGAGTTAAACCCCCCGATCTGGGGGTTTTCGGCTCAGAAACCAGCCGAGTGGTGAGTTCTCGACAAGAATTCGGTCAACTCGACCGAGTTTTTAAACATTGCCCACACCCAATCTATGATCTAACCAGATTTTTTATTTTCGCCCTAAGTTTGAACTTATATTTGAGGTGAAGTGGCCCTTAGCTAACCCATTTTGACTTAGTTCATTTAAAAAATAAACATATTTTAATGTACAATAATATAACTTTTAACATATAATTTATTTTAATACTGCACATAAATTTTAACTTTCATTTAAATGTAAATAAACATTTAAATTAAAAAAAATTCTTAAATTTAAACATGCACTTAAGTTTAAAGATACTTTTAAAGTTCAATATATTTACATTTACACAAAAATTTAAAGTTAATTGAACGTCATCTAAAACTAATGCATCTTAAATTTAAACATAAGTATGAACATTAAAATAACTTAAAGAATATAAAATTCATTAAACTTTATACAACAATGCCAATATATTAATAAAATCATCCAAAATTCCATTCCGGTATCTTAATTAACAAGCATAGTTTTTCAAACACATATAAAAACAAATTTAAATGAACAAAATAGTGATAGACAATACTTAAAAATAAATTATAATAACAATAACAACAACAACAACAACAACAATAATAACAAAAAGAAATTATAATTTAGCTACTCAGTTTCGAAATATGTTTAGACGAAGCAAACTTATTAGTTTTATTACGAATTACCCACCTGCCTTTAGCTTATGTTTGTTAGATTTGACAGCCAACAATATAAATCTGGATAAAAGACTTAAATGCCTTTATACTCCTATGCAATGACGAAAATGTCCTCACCTTTTATTTTAAAAAAGAAAACTAAAAATTATTTTAAAAAATAAAAAATAATGTAAAAAATAATTAAAAAATAAATTTATAAATAAGAAAATAAATATAAATTTAAAAAATATTTTGTTGACATTAATTTCTGGTCGACGAGAGCTCAAAACCCAATACCTGCAATTAATGTGAAATAAAACAGAACACGAGAAAAATAGATGGCAGAGAACAAAAACAGCACAAAGAAGACAGAAGGTTTTTAACGTGGTTCAGCCAATAAATCTACATCCATAACTGTCTCTCAATATTTCTGCAGAGTGACAGTATAGTATTTCTTACATATCTGTTACAATAGATTTCTGGCCTTTATTTATAGAGAAGAGGCGTTGTAATTTAGGTCAAAATAGAAAAGGAAAAGAATTTTACATTGAATACACTTCCTAATCAGTTGGAGCAAATTAGAAAAATGTTCCGTATAATTCGAGATTATGTTGACTGAGTTCAAATTTGAATTAACTTTCAATTCTGGTGAAAGAATCATGATCAAATCGGGTCATTGCCTTTTCTGGAAGATCTTCGTCTAACTGATCATTGAGCAAGCTATAGTCTGCAATTGGTGATCTCGAGTTGTATCTCGCTGAGTAACGAGCTGTGTATGGCGCGAACTGCATAACGACCTGATACTGGCTATGATGTGAACTTGATGGTGCGAGCTGCAGAGCTCGTATGTGTTGGGTGTTAATAACTTGGGTCTCGTCTATTGGACCACTTCATTGGGCTGACTTGTTGGGCTTTTATCAGGCTTTTACCAGCCCATTTGGTGAATCCAGAAAATGCATATAACATCAGCCCCCTAGCTCTTAGTTCGTTCTGCGAATTGGGAGCTCGAGCTTGTTGGTAAAAGCTGACTTACCTTGAATTGCAGTTTCACGCTCTTTCAAATTCAATCACATCAGTTCTAACATGTGACAACCATTAAGATGACAACTGAATCGGTACTGGCATGTCTCGTGCTATGTGCATTTAAGGCGCACATCTTTCAACTGACGACTGCATGATTATAAAGTCGTTACTCGTGCTGCACCGTTAGATTCAAGACGGTTACATGGCATCCAGATTGAACGGCTAGGGCTTGAGCTTGTCCACCTATATAAAGTGGTGGAGCCTTTTCACTTTCTCTTTCACCCTGTCATTTTCTTCTCGCCACTAAGTTTCCTTTGCTGCGTTTTTCATCAGTTCTTCTCAAGTTTTTCATTCTCAGTTGCCGTTTTTCACATCTTTAACAAAAATTCACGGTAAGTTTCTTGTTTAACTTCAAGCTTTCAGTTCTTGGCTTATTTTTGTTGTGTTGATGTTGTGTTGCACTTGCATTCTGCTCTCTATGTTTAAAATGGGTTGAACGCTTCGTATTTTTGGTGTTGAATCTTTATTTTTGCATTTATTGTTGATCACGACTCTTCATTTTCTGTTGGTTTGATTTTATTGTTTGTCTATTTGTGACCTGTTTACTGTTTGTGGCCTATCATACATGCGAACTTTAGGATTAGGCTCCTGTAGGTAGCTCATAGGTCGTTTCTTCAAAGGTCGAGCCCCCCATTATTAGCAATCTATAGAGTAGGGAACTGTCATTTAAGTATAGTTTGCTTGCTGCGACTTGATTATACCCTCTTTTATATGTAGATGGCTTCAAGCGGAGTTCACAATGTTGATGAGGCAACCCAAAGTGGGGAGGTTCTAGAGCAATTTGCAGCTCGGGTCGATTCTGAAACAATTCATCTGCTCGAAGCAGAACAACGAGCTCATGAGGAGAGAGAAGCTCGCGAGATATTTACACATCATTCTTCTATAGTATATTCTGTCGAGCTGGATGGAGTTGCTCTAAAGTACCATATCCCTAGAGGCTGCCGTGCGATGTCACCCGCTCATGACAACCATGCATGCTATCCTCCCAAGGGGTACATCGCTATCAATACTCAACACCTTGGGCTCGGGCTCAGGTTCCCAATTCCTCCTTACCTGATCGAGTTCTTGAACACTGTCAAGCTTTCACCGTTCCAGCTGACCCCGAACTCGTACTCGTAGCTGACTTCATTGACCTTGGCTTTTCTTAAAAATGGCCTTCCTCCCCCAACTCCAAAAATCATCAATCAACTTTACAACATCAAAGCTAGTAGCAATTCAAAAGATGGAAAGCGAGAGGAATTTATTATCTCATAGCTCGTCAATCGGAGTATAAGAGCCTCCTGCCCCAAGGAGATGCAAAGGGTAAATCCAATGTAGGGGCTTACAAGACGAGTTGGTTCTTTGTCTCTTGCCTTTCCCTCAAAGATCTCAAAAACTTTAGTTTCGTTTTAAGTCCAGATATATAGAGGAAATACGTCGCGAGCTATGATTGATTTTTTTTTTTTTTTAAACACTTTGTTTTGCAGAACTGAAAGTGGACAGGTCTCCTTTTAGCAGCGAGGAGAAGAGGGTTTTTGGGGTGCTCGTAAGTTCCAGTGAAGCGAGCATCAGTGACAAATTCGACAACGACCTCCTTTGGACTTATGGCATCGCTCCTTCTAATAATTCTCCGCTGATAGATTGTAATAGGAACATAGGAAGCAGGGGAGAATTCAAGCTCTCTTCTGTTTTTGAAAGTATTTGTCGAAGAAGAGGTCACTCCTGCTTCCCAATCAACTCCAGCTCCTGCCTCCACCTCGCAGACAGAGCCCGCTCCAACTCCTATTCCAACTCAGACAGTCCCAAATGTCCAAATAGATTCATCTCCCTCTCATTTTCAAACAACTATTTCAGTAGCTCCATCTTCATTTGCTCAAGCAGATCTAGCTTCCACCCAAACAACAATTCCGGTTTCTATTGAAGCGACTTCGACTCCAACTCGTACCTCGTCAACATATACATCTCAAACAGCTATTCCTCTAGCCTCAGCCTCCACCTCTGAACGAGCTTCAACTATAGCAAAGCTCGTTCTTTTGAAGCATCCTTGGAAGTGAACTACTCAGACTTTAGCCCCTTCAGCTGCTCCCTCTGAGTGACCTGCTAAGGCAAAAGCTCTTTCGATCGCTGCTCCAAGCGAAGTACTATCTCCAACAGTGGATCCATCACCGGGCCCAGCCTCCAGCTTACAGCCCGAAGTAGGGGAAGTTCCATCCGAGGTCTCACCCCAAGAGGCCCAAATTGACTCCAGCGGAGGTAGAAGAAAAAGAAAGGGTCGTCGCACCTCGACGATATTACGTCATGTATACAAGGGTAAAGAGCCTGAGGTCGTTCCAACTGAGGATACTACTTCATCAACTATGATAGGCCTTGAAGATGGACCATGGAGAAGCTATCTAAAATTTTTTCTCGACATTTAGTCAGATATCATGATGTCCCATATGAGGGCCTTAGAAAATAAATCTCTCAACGGTTTGGACCTGGACGAATTCATAGGTCGGCAAGCAATGCTGGTAACTCACTTTTCTTTTAACTCCTTACTTCCTTGTTTTATTAAATACTAACTTGTAAAGTTTTAGGCCACTTTCGAATCAATAAAGTAGAGGAGAGAGACTCGGTTTGCTGAAGATCGCATATTGAGATTGGAGAACGAGATGGAGAAGGCAAATGAGGAAATAAAGTCTCTGACTAAGGAGGCTCAAAACTCTAGAAGGTATGAGGAAGGTCATGAGGCAATGCTGGCGGCAGCTAACATAGCTAAATAGACAGTTGAGAAAGCTCTGATGCGTGTAGAAAATGATTATGAAGCTACAAGGTCTCATCTTATCGCCTTGCTTCTCAACCGTGAAGATGAATTAAACAAGGCGAAGGATGAACTGAAACAATCTGAGCAGCGAGCCGAACTTGCCGAGAAGCGGGCTGAGCGAGTGGAAACTGCAGTGAAGCGAATTGAGGAGGACGAACAGCGAGCTGAGATTATAGAAAGACAAGTTAAGGTGGTCGGGCGACAAGTAGAGGTTGCATTGTAGCGAGTTGAGGCAGCCGAGCAACAAATGGAAGCTACGCAGCGAGAAACTAAGGTTGCTAATCGTTGTGCACATGACATTTGTATAAAGTTTATGGTTTTCAGAGAGAGATATACTCAGGAGGCAGAAGTGCGGATCACTCAAGTCAGAGATGAGGCTGAAGCAGAAACGGGTATGGACTTCCTCTCATACTGTGGACGTACCATACCGAGCTAGATTTTTCTATATTTGGCGATCCAGGACTCCGTGTTGTGGAGAGGTTCAAATCTAAGGCTACCTCGTCTCCAGTTGTATCGGATTTTCCCTTAGCAATGAAATTGTCCGACGTGACTTCTCATCTTGAGCCTACTCAAGTCACCGAGCTCTCTAGCTCGTCTTCTAGTGATGACTCTCTTTTGAGATCTCCTCGTAATCAAGGCAACCAGTAGTTCGCCTCATTCTTTGCCTTTGAACTTGTGGTCTTTATGTTTAGCCTTGTACTCTTATCTCAATTTGTAATGAACCTTTTGAGTTTAATGAAAAATTTTTAGTTACATCTTCCATATTTGAGTGTGCTTGAATTTCTTCATTTGTTGTTATATATTGCATTTTTACTTTCCAAGTTGTGAGACTTCATACGAGCTAACCATTTTAACATGTAACATTAATTGTCTTGAGATCGCAAAGCCGACATAACAGCTTGAATAATTGCTTTAGTTAATTTATAGTAAAATCTTTTAATACGGGCAACAGGTCGAAATCGTGATTGCTTTGTTGAAGTGGTGATGAGCTATGCAAGGATACGTAACCACGCTTGCTTTTTTGACTCTATTTTGATGAGCTATCATAAACACGCCTGCTTTTTTGGCTCTATTTTGGCGAGCTATGCAGAGGTACGTAATCACGCCTGCTTTTTTAGCTCTATTTTAGTGAGCTATATAGGGGTACGTAACCTCGCCTGCTTTTTTTGGCTTTATTTTGGCGAGTTATGTAGGGGTACGTAACCGCACTTGCTTTTTTTACTCTAATTTGACGAGCTATGCAGGGGTACGTAATCGCGTCTACTTTTTTTACTCTATTTTGGTGAGCTATGTAGAGGTACGTAACCGTGCCTGCTTTTTTGGCTTTATTTTGACGAGTTATGCAAGGTACGTAACCTTGCCTATTTTTTTGGCTCTATTTTGACGAGCTATGTAGGGGTACGTAACCTCGTCTGCTTTTTTGGCTCTATTGTGGCGAGCTATTCAGGGGCACGTAACAGTGTCTGCTTTTTTGACTCTATTTTGGCGAGCTATACAAGGGTACATAACCGCGTCTGCTTTTTTTGTTCTATTTTGGCGAGCTATGTAGGGGTACGTAACCTCACCTGTTTTTTTTACGAACCACACCTGTTTTTTTTACTCTATTTTGGCGAGCTATGCAGGGATACGTAACTGCACTTACTTTTTTTGCTTTAATTTGGCGAGCTATGTAGGGGTACGTAACTGCCCCCGCTTTTTTGGCTCTATTTTGGCGAGCTATGTAAAGGTATGTAACCTTGCCTACTTTTTTTGCTCTATTTTGGCGAGCTATGTAGGGGTACGTAATCTCGCCTGTTTTTTTGGCTCTATTGTGGCGAGCTATTCAGGGACATGTAATCGCGTATGCTTTTTTGGTTCTATTTTGGCGCGCTATGCAGGGGTACATGACCGCGCCTGCTTTTTTGGTTCTATTTTGACGAGTTATGCAGAGGTACGTAATCTCACCTATTTTTTTGATGAACCGCGCCTGCTTTTTTAGCTCTATTTTTGCGAGCTTTGCAGGGGCATGTAACTGTACCTGCTTTTTTGTCTCTAATTTGGTAAGCTATGTAGGGGTAGATAACTGTGTTTGCTTTTTTTACTCTATTTTGGCTAGCTATGCAGAGGTACGTAACCCCGTCTGTTTTTTTGGCTCTATTTTAGCGACCTATGTAGGGGTACGTAACCTCATATGTTTTTTTGGCTATATTTTGGTGAGCTATGCAAGGGTACGTAACCTCGCCTGCTTTTTTGATCTATTGTGGCGAGCTATTCAGGGGCACATAACCGCATCTACTTTTTTAGCTCTATTTTAGCGAGCTATGTAAGGGTACATAACCATGCCAGCTTTTTTGGTTTTATTTTGGCGAGCTATGCAAGGGTATATAACCTCGCCTGCTTTTTTGCCTCTATTTTGGCTAGCTATACAGGGGTACATAACCTCATCTACTTTTTTGGCTCTATTTTAGCGAGCTATGCAGGGGTACGTAAACTCGCCTACTTTTTTTGCTTTATTTTGGCAAGCTGTGGGCATGACAACGAGCTAATAGGATGGAGCCCGTTGACTTGATAACTTATAAATTTTGAACTTATGAATCATTAAGAGTAATCAATAACACAAATAATATGAGGAAACTGGAGCTTTCATTAATCCTGATAAGATTAGATTACAAATTAAATACATGTAGCAAAAAAGAGGTTAACGATAATATGGACGAAGATGCTCAGCGTTCTAAGCTCGAGGGACTTCAGTTCCATTCATATTGGCTAAACGGTAAGCTCCATTTCCTAAGTTCGCTTTGATGACATAGGGGCCTTCCCAATTTAGGCCTAGGGATCCATCACTGGCTTTGTGAGCTCCAGATAAAATAAGGCAAAGTACCAGATCTCCCACATTGAAACTTTAAACTCGGGACTTTCTGTTGTAATACCTTGCAATTCTTTGTTGATAGATCGCTACCCTTAATCGTGCTTCTTCTTTGGCTTCTTTAAGCAGGTTTAAGTTTGTGACAGGTAGCTGGTTATTGCCTTCTGGATTGAAGGTCATTCTACGCTACGAGGTTACTTCTAGCTCTGCCGGGATCATGACCTCAGATCCGTACACCATCAAAATGGGTATCTCGCCTGTGGTGCTGTAAGTTGTGATCCTATAAGTCTATAACACCTTCTAAAGCTCGTTTACCCACGCTCATTTCTTTGCTTCTAGCTTCATCTTTATGGTCTGCTTTATAATCTTATTCACAGCTTCAACTTGGCTATTGGCTTATAGATGGTCCACTACTGAAAAGCTCTTGATGATCTTCAGGTTGTTACAGAACTTGAGAAACTGGTCGCTATTGAACTGGGTCACATTATCTATCACGATCTGCTGAGGAACCCCAAACCTGTAAATAATATTATTCCACCCGAACTTTTCAATCTTCGCCGTGGAAATTTCTGCCAACTCCTTTGCTTCCGCCCATTTGGTGAAATAATCAACTGCGACTATGGCATGTTTGCATCTTCCATGAGCTATTGGTAGAGGGTCGATCAGGTCCATTCCCCAGATCGCAAAGGGCCACAGACTCACTATTTGTTGGAGGTAGGTTGATGGAACTCGCGAAACCTGAGCAAACCTTTGGCACTTTTCACACTTCTTAACCAAGTCGATGATGTCCTGCTTCATGGTGGGCCAATAAAACCCTTGTCAGAGTGCTTTATGTGCTAGAGATAGCCCCCCAATATGATTCCCACAATGGCCCTCGTGTATTTCCTTCATTACAATCTCGTAGTCTTGGCCCTTGATACATCTTAAAAGTGGGGCTGAAAACCTTTTCTTATACAACACGTCGTCATAGATGTCATACTGGGCTGCTCTAGCTTGTAAGCATTGTGCTTCCAATTTGTCACATGGCAGCTTTCCATCCTTCCAATAACTGAAGGTTGGACTTATCCAAGAATCAAGTTGTACAGATATGGCCATCACTGAATCTCTCTCATCTGTGCTCGGAGCAGGTAGGAATTCTATTGGGATCGCCCCAAGAAAATTTGCATCTTGGGTGGTCGCTAGGTGAGCTAGTGTGTCTGCATGTGAGTTCTGAGCTCATGGAATCTGCTTCACCTCATACTTCTGAAAAATACTTAGCATCTCATGGACCTTCTGGAGCTATATAGCCATCTTGGGTCCCCTGATCTGATACTCCCCCAGTATAATACAAACTACGAGCTGTGAGTCGCTGAAGACCCTTAATCGCTCAGCTCGCATCTCCTTGGCCAAGCATAGACCTGCGAACAGTGCTTCATATTTAGCTTCATTATTTGTGGCTTGGAAATCAAACCTCAAAGTGTAAAAGATTTTATGGCCTTCAGGACTAATCAACAGAATTCCAGCTCTAACTTTCTGCTCGTTAAATGACCCATCAACGTATAACTCCCAGGTTGGACCTTAAGAAGATTAAGCTTCATCGTCTACCGGCTCAGTAAATTCTGCAATAAAATCTGCTAGAGTTTGGGTTTTGATGGCCGTTCTTAGTTTAAACTGAATGTCAAACTGTGAGAGCTCTACTACTCATTTGAGTAAGCGACCTGAGGTAACTGTCTTCTGTAGAACCTGTTTCAGCGGATACTGGGTGAGGACTTCAATTGTATGAGCTTGAAAATAAGGTCGCAGCTTCCTCGATGCGACTAATAGGCAATAGGCGAGCTTCTCCATTTATGAGTACCTAGTTTCAGCATCCTGCAACCTCTTACTTACATAATACACGGGAAGCTACGTCTTCTCCTCTTATCTTACCAAAGCAGCACTTAAAGTTTGTTGAGATACCCCCAAGTATAGAGTAAGTTTTACTCCTTCAATGGGCTTGGAAAGGAGTGGAGCTCGTCCTATATACTCCTTCAGTTGTTGGAAAGCTACATCGCATTATTTAGTCCACTCGAAGTTCTTTGCCTTCTTCAAAATATCAAAGAAAGTGATGCACTTGTATGTGGCCTTCGAGATGAACCTGCTTAGTACTGTGACCTGACCATTAAGGCTTTGCACATCTTTAACTTAAGTAGGCGACCTCATGTCAATCAATGCTTTGATCTTCTCAGGATTGGCCTCGATACCTCTACTGTTCACCATGAAATCCAGAAATTTCCTAGAGGCTACCCCAAATGCACACTTGTGTAGGTTCAACTTCATCTGGTAGCTCCTTAAAATCCGAAACATCACCTCCAGGTCGCACACATGATCACCTATCTGCTTGGATTTTACTAACATATCATCGACATAGACCTCCATGGTCTTCCCAATCTGTTCTTCAAACATCATGTTCACCAAGCGTTGACAGGTCGCCCCTACATTCTTCAACTCGAAGGGCATCACCTTGTAATAGTATAGGCCGTGATCTATGACAAACGAGGTGCGTTCTTCGTCCTCAGGATTAATTGGAATATGATTGTAGCCCGATTACGCTTCCATGAAGCTCAAGAGTTGATGTCAAGTTGTTGCATCCACGAGCTAGTCTATTTTCGGTAACGTGAAACTATCTTTTGGGCATGCCTTGTTCAAATCACTGAAGTCGATGCAAGTTCTCCACTTACCATTTTTCTTCTTTACCAACACTGGGTTGGTGACCCAAGTTGGCTAGTAAGCTTATCGGATAAATTTGTTTGCCAGCAGCTTGTCTACCTCTTCCTTAAACGTAAAGTAGCGTTCCCCTGTCATTGGTCTTTTCTTCTAATGAATTAGCCTGTGATGGGGTTCGATGTTCAACCTGTGCGACATGACCTTAGGGTCAATCCCTACCATGTCTTCATGATTCCATATGAATACATCCAAGTTTGCCTTTAGGAAGTCATTGAGTTGAGCTCTTAGTTCTGGAGCTAAACCTCTTCCCAACTTTAGACATCTTTCAGGATCTATCTCCATGAATTGTAAAAATAGTTCTTCCTGTAGGCTCATGCTCTAGCTCGGGAGTTCACTGAGGCTGTTGTGTTGGCTGTTGTTGCTGCTGAGGTCGTTGTTACGAAGGTCACGAGTCTGCAGGTCTCAACACGTAATCTCTCAAACGACCTCTTTTGATTAACCCTTCAATGGCGTCTTTCAATGTCCAACAATCAGAAGTATTGTGCTCGACCTCATTATGATAAACACAAAACTTACTCCTATCTCTGTGCTAAACAAGGGCTCTCAAAGGATTCGACTTTTCGAAGTCTTCCCTGTTTCTTCCTACTGCAAAGATTCTGTCCTATAAATCCGACAGGATGCTGTAACCATCATAGCGACCTTGATGTTGAGGTCGCTCATTCCTGGGCTCTCTCCTTGCCTTTGTAGTAATCTGATTGTTTGAGCCACTGTTTCTACCTTCTCATTCACTCCTGCCATTATTCCTCTTTTTTGACTGGCTGGAACTGCCCGCTTCATTCTTCTGATTAGACTTTTTGGGGCCGAAGGTTTTTTCCCACCGATCTCTTTCATAGTTCGTTCGTAGAATTCTCCCAGGTCCTTTACTGGGGACTTGTAAATGCTCTCATATAATTTTTCATCATTGTGTAGCCCGGCTGAGATCGTAGTCAAAATACTTTCATTCGATGGGCTTTCCACATTAGCGACCTCGCGTTTGAACCTAGTGATGTAGTCTTTTAATGGTTCGTTCTGATGCTGAAAGATGGTGGCCAGATGGCAGGATGGTGTGAGCTACCTTCTCAAAGCCCTGTACTGGCTAACGAACTTCTGCTGGCATTCTTTCCAACTTCCTATGCTGTGAGCTGGTAGATTCTTGAACCAAGTCTGCGGAATGTCCCCTAAAGTAGCTGGGAAGACGCGACACTTCACCATTGGGTTGTCTGTTTGCAAATCCATCTACACATTAAAGGCATTAAGGTGATCATAGGGGTCGCTATCCCCGTTGTACTGTTGAATGTTTGGCACCTTGAATCTTGGAAGGAGAGGCTGCGTCTCGATCTCTCTAGTAAACAGAGTCCTTTCTCTGTAATGCTCACGCTGATCCGAGGTGCCAGGTCACGCCTCAAGCTGTTGAACCCTCTGAAGAAGTTCCTTTACTTGTGGGTCTCGGGGCCCATGTCTCCTCCTATGGTCACGACCTGGAGAGTGACACTCTGGTTCATACCTCTGGCTCTCTCTGAACGAGCCACTAGCCCGATGCGACCTTGCATGTCGCTCATCCACCTCGTACTTATATCGAGATACAGCTCGAACTCTATCATTACCAACTTCCATCCGCTTGCTTCTATCCTGACTTATCCTTATCACCAGGCTTGCAAGGAGCGCGACTTCCCTTTTTTTGGGAATGAGGCGACCTCCAGCTCTAGATCGTGAATTAGAAGAGCGAGCTAAGCCAGCAGGTCGCTGCACCTCTCTAGTTGTCCTCTCTACCCCCTACATTCCATGTTGCGGAAGTACTTGCCTTGGAGCCTCAACCTTAATCCTGGGCACGATCTACACCTGAGCTTGCACCAACACATTGATAGCATCTGCAAGTTGTCGAACCGTAAGCTTCAATGCTTCCTGCCTTTGGTACCATGCTTGCAGCCCCTCAACTGGGGCGACTGGAACACGTTAGCGAGGGGGCAAGGGCGGCATGCCTATGTAGCACCAGCTACCTGACCATAAGACGTGTCTGCTGCATGCACGAATGCGTCTTCCATTTGTTGCATATCACGCTGATGTTGATTGGTCTGGCTCTTTGCTTGTCAGCCTATAAGCCCACATACCTAGTTGTCTTTGTTCTTGCTAGATATGTTAAAGACTGATGAATTGTAGCAAAACCAATTGCAGTCTGAGCCCTCCTTCTAGAGCCAAAATGTCGACATTAATTTCTGGTTGATAAGAGCTCAAAACCCAATACCTACAATCAATGTGAAATAAAGCATAACACGAGAAAAATATATGGTAGAGAACAAAATAGCACAAAGAAGACAGAAGGTTTTTAACGTGGTTAAGCCAATAAGCCTACGTCCACGAATGTCTCTTAATATTTTTGCAAAGTGACAGTATAGTATTTCTTGCGTATTTGTTACAATAGATTTCTAGCCTCTATTTATAGAGAAGAGACGTTGCAATTTAGGTCAAAATAGAAAAGAAAAAGAATTTTACATTGAATATATTTCCTAATCAGTTTGAGCAAAATCAGGAAAATGCTCCGTATAATTTGAGATCACGTTGACTGAGTTCAAATTTGAATTAACTTCCAATTCTGATAAAAGAATCACGATCAAATCGGATCATTGGCTTTTCTGGAAGATCTTCGTCTAAATGATCGTTGAGCGAGCTGTAGTCTACATTAGGCGATCTCGATTTGTATCTCACTGAGTAGCGAGCTGTGTGTTACGGGAACTACATAACAACTTGATACAGGCTGCAATGTGAGTTTGATTGTATGAGCTATAGAGCTCGTATGAGTTGGATGTTGATAATTTGGGCCTCGTTTGTTGGGCCACTTCATTGGGTTGACTTGTTGGGCTTCTATCAAACTTTTACCAGCCCATTTGGTGAATCCAGAAAATATACATAACATCTTTAAAATGGAAAAAATAAAGCTTATGACAGTAGGTTTTATTTTAAATTTAAAATAAAATTTATGAAATTAAATTAAATTAATTTTAAATGATAAAAAACTACATACATTCATTAGATATTCGCATTCATTATCTTTCCACTACCACACCACTCTTTCTCTCCTCTCTCTGCCTTTGCTTGCCATCATTCTCCCTACTTTCCTCTCTCTGCTGGCACTCTCTCTACTCTCCCTACTCTCCACTGCTACTTCTCTCACTCTCTTCTCTCCACCGCTGCTCCCTCTCTCGCGTTTCTTTACCTCACTCATTTGGTTTCCAACGATGCAAACCCATTTTGGGTCTCCATTGTTAGATACCTAAATTCGAATGGAGACCCAGACTAGGTTCCTATGAAATGACGATGTAGGCATTCCAATCACTGAGCAGTGACGTCAACAATGATGACGACGACTTATGCTTGTTTTTGAAGTTGTCGCCACTCAGACCTCCAATTAACCATACTTGTTACATTTTCTGCATTTTCAAGTTTGTGCGTTTCTTATTGGATCAATCAATTTAAGAGATTGATAAATTTATTTTGTTTGGTTTTTGGTTGTTGAGGTTTGTTGTTGATTATGTGTTTCATGATTTCATGGTTGATTTCCTTCATGATCGATGATGATTTTAGGCATGTCAATGTTGGGTTTGATGATTGATGATGATTTTAAGGCGTTTTTAGGTTTGATGATTGATGATGTTGGGTTTCTAGTCATCTAGAAACCCAATTTTAGGATGGGAAAAGAGAGAGAATAAGAGAGAGAGGTTGATGATAATGATGATGATGAAAGGTTATTAATGATAACAATGGTGATTATGATGATAGGTTGATGATGATGATGGATGGATGATATTAAAGGTTGTTGTTGACTAGGTGATGGAGGATGTAGAAGATGAATGAGTGGGTGATGAACAGGGCGAAGATTAATTTTTTAATTTTTTTTTCAAAGTTTTTTTTGATTGTAAGATTTTTATTTAATTTTAATTTTAATTAATTATTTAATTTTATTTTCAAATTAATTTCCAATATCTAATTAAAAAATTGTTTATAAAATAAAAAGTAAGGTAAATAAACCAAAAGATAAATTCGCCCTTTAGTTAGTTAACTATAACGAAATGGGCTAATAATGGGTGAGTTATTTGTAATAAAAGTAAAAAATTTGCTCTAACAACAACAACAGAAACAATAATAACAACAAGAAGGCTAGAAACCCAATTTCTGGATGGGGAAAAAGAGAAAAGGGGAGAGAGGTTGATGATGGCAATGATGATGATATGCTGATGATAATGACAATGGTGATTATAATGATAGGTTGATGATGATGATGGATGTGTGATATTAAAGGTTACTGATGAACGGGGTGAGGGACTATGTAGAAGATGAACTAAGTGGGTGATGAACAGGGTGGAAATTAATTTTTAATTTGTATTTAATTTTTTTTTTCAAATTAATTTGATCTGATTATAAAAATTTTTTTATTTAATTTTAAATTTTTTTAGTTATTTAATTTTATTTTCAAATTAATCTCCAAGATCTAATTAAAAAATTGTTTATAAAAATAAAAAGTAAGGTAAATAAGATCAAAAGATAAATTTGCCCCTCAGTTAGTTAATTGTAACGGAAATGGGCTAACAACAATCATAATATAAGAACAACAACAGCAACAACACTCTGCCTTCTTCGAACATGCCAACACAAATTCCTCAGTTCATTCCTTTGAACAGGGTTAATGAGAAAGGCAGTTGCACCTTTTAGCATGCACTTCAAAACCATGCTAATTGAATCTTGCAATGACATCACTGCATGGCCATAAGAAGAAACACAACTATATCAAACTTTGACCCAATAAGAGATAATAACGGTGGAGTTGACACAATAAACACTTTAGCTATAGCAACTTACTTATGGCAGGAATGTTTTTACATATGCCATGCTTCATGACTAAAGTCAGAAGCAATGTTTCAAAAATTGGCAATCACTAATCGATCAATAAGGCAATGACTAGTGATTTATTAGTTATTCGACTATTAATTAGCGAGTATTGTTAACCAACGGTCAAACTGAGTCAAACTTATAAAAAAAAACAAAAACTTAAAATTTCAATAGGATCAAAATACAATCACATGATCATAAAACATCATCGAAACTATCTTATGCAATCTCCAAAGCCACTTTAGCATAATCACATAATTACAATAAACTAGGTGCTATGAAAACTTCGACAATATAACTACTATTTTTTCAACAATTTCATTATGTAGAACACAAAAATAGTGACATTTCAAAAGTTTATCACATCTTAACTATTTAGGACATCCAGTTCTTCTTTCAATCTCAAACACAATCAACATCATATATAACATGTAAATAATAACATAGAATGTACAAAATAGCAAACAAAAAGAAAAAAAAAATCCAAGAAAGTATGTTAAGGCCCTAAACATCTGAAGGGCTAGGAGGACACAACTATTCTGTATCTCTATAAAAGTCTTCCATAAGTACTTGTTCATTGTCGGACTCAAACTCAAAATCAATGTTCTCCTCCCCCTCCTCCCTCCATCCTCTTCAAATCAAAATCATCTTTATTAAGTTGTCTCATCTGTTTTGAGTTGGACCTTACTTCATCATCATCATCATCATCACCATTTAGAACAAGTCATCCTTATGTATCAATAGCATCAACATCAGTTGCTAGTAGCACGTCAACATTTTTCTCAATCTGCCTTTGCTTTTTATGTGTTAATTTTGAAGTGAATTAGACAAAAACTAGATTGTTTAATGGCTTGTAGTTAGTTTATTCCTCTTTTTTATATATATCTACATAAGATTTAAAAATCAAAATTAAATAATTAATTAATTAATTAAAATTTAAAACATTAAAAATAAGCTATGGATATTACACTTACCCATTCAAAAATGTTCCAATATCTTTCACATCTAGATGAACTAACGGTCAATGAAAGAATTCTTTTTGTGAATTTTTTCAAGTTAGGTGTTTGGCTTTCAAACATGTTTCACCAATCAACTATACCATGGAAAATAATAAAATATAGATTTAGTTCTTGGAAAATATATTTTCAATCTATAATAGTAATTAGTAAACAAGTAAAACAACTAAAAACAATTTATTTGAATTAGAATGCTCGATTTTTTACTTGGATTCCTTAGAATCATCGTCACATCCTTTAATGACCAACGGTTTCCCAAAAGCACCTTCTTTTATCTTATACTTTGGCCATTCGTGCATGATAATTTGATGTTGAGAGGATAGATCATCATGATAAAAAAAAGTCTCCACACACTTTATTAAGGCTTCCAACAACTCACTTTTCAGGGAAATGTTTGGATTCTTAAAGTGATAATAAGGATTTAATAGAAAGATCGCCACATCATGGAATGGAGAATCTAGCCAATTTTCATTGTTTTCATAAATTATTTCAATGATTGGTCGATAACTATTTTCAACATTATTCAATGCCTCTAATATCTTACTTAGCCCTTATTACTTCTCCATATAACCAAGACACTTATGTCTTTCAATCCCCATCAATTAGTCTCAACACTTTCATTAAAGGTGTAAAAACTTTTAAACAATTTATCACACTATTCCAAATGTAACACCCTCCTCTCGATCCTCGGTGTCATGGGAACCGAAGCGGAGGATGCTACGTTTTTTCATTCGAAAATCCGTTTATTCGTGCATTTGATTTACGAAAAATCTAATAGAGTTTCTCCTGTTTTATTGAAAAACTCAAAATTTTAAAACTTGCACGTTAAAAAAGAACACTTCGACTATATTTTTATTTTCCCAATTTCCACATTCGGACACTCCGTCCATCTCAAAAGCCATTTCAACACACAAAAATACCAATAGAACCATATATTCTCAACTACAGTTTTATCAAATAAAAATAAGCGCAAATACTTTAAAATCACCACAAAGTTTAACTTTCCTAACTCAGTTGGTGTGTAAAAAAACATAATACAAGACTATATACATTAGAATTTACCAAACCTCACACCTACATTTAAATGTACAATACATAAGTTTATGAACTTTATTTTAACAAAAAAAATATGTACATGCCAAAATATCTACCAAAAATTTGGAGATTGCTGCGACTTGCGGAGCGTACAAGGATTATCTTCTTATCTTACTCTCTTTATATCAACTCAACTTACCTCAACTATCTGCACGCGATAAATTAAAATCCGACGTGCTAAGTATATCTACTTTGTTGGTATACACTTATAATATGGAAATCACAAAAATTTCAAAGCACATCATGTAAAAGAAGATAATTTCGTAAATCATTCAAATTATAGACATGAAGACACACATATCAAACCACATTTTGAAATAATAATATAACTAACTTTTCAAAATCACATATAAAATATAATTACGTTACTAATTCTTATGATATCGACAGAGCCCTTTGTAAATGTTGACATAATATCATGGATCGATAATGGGTTTCTTGTTTCCCCCGGCATCGGACACTCGATGCCTGCCCGTCGGATCTCAATTTCACAAACGTTTCGATTTCTAGACCGGACATTCGGTGCCTCTTAAAGTCCATTAATCAACATCGGTAAGTAATCGTAACGGTGCAATACTACTAATAATTACCTTATTGGCATGCCAATTACCAATCCCCACCTACTAATGTACAGGTTTACTCGGGCTCTTAATATTTTTAATAATTGCGAAAGTTTTCAATTCAAATAAACTTTTACTCACTTAAACATCAAACATCATCGTTTATTTTAATTTTTCGAAATTTTTCGAAACTTCCTCTTGGCCATTACTAAAGGACCATTTTGCCATTGATTTTACTATCAAAGTTTAATTACACAACATCATTTCTTTTCATATTTTCATTTGGCTCAAAGAGGTAGTTTTCGAATTTTTCTCTTCGAAACCATAAATCATAGCACGTATTATCAAAACATCATGTAAGTAACTCATAAATGTGAGCGAAATTACGAAAATACCCATTTGTTCCTCTATGCACACCATTCGGCCAAAGGGTAATTTTTTTTTTGTTTCAAAATTTGTTTCAACTTCACAAATCATCAAACACATCATTAGAATATCATCCGTTAATCATATAAATAAGCTTGAAATGAGGAAAATATGCCTAGATCCATCTCTAGTACACATTCAGGCTAAGGTGGGGTTTTTTTTTTTTATAAAATCTGGTCTCACTTGATTTTTTATCATAAAATCTCTTTCATTAACATCCAAATAACATATTCATATAATCTATATCAACTCATCACACAAAGGTAACAAAATCACAAGGTTTTCAAGCAATATTTTCAATTTTTGGCTACTAATAAAAGTCAAATTTTTAAATATGTGTACACCAACCTTTTAGAGCTTGACTCCAAGCTTTCTAGCACTCGCAATTGAAGCTTAAAGCTTCTCTTTGCCTTTGCTAGGCTCAACCCTCTCTAAATGCTCACCTAGGGTTTCAAAAATGCATTTAAAGCCATTAAAAGCAAAACAATTTAATTAAATGCAAACCCCACTAACCATACATGCCTAGGGATGCATCTACATGCTTACTAAACTCTTTTTAACCCCTAAACTAAAAATTACAGCACATACCTATCATGAACCCCTTTCTAGTGAAAATCCCACTTGGATTCTTGAAGGATTTTGTTGAAATAAAGAGCTTGAATGGGTAGACAGGACAAGAACAAGGTTATTTGAGGGTTTAGATGTTTGAAAAGAGAAAGAAAATTGAGAGGAAATGAAGAAGAAGAAGACGACAAGATGGAGAAAAGGAAGAAAAATGAAAAATTTCAAGAAGCCATCCCATATATATACTCTCACATTTCTTGATATTCTATTCTAACCCCACACTTTTCTAAATTCTTTTCATGCTCCACTTTTATCATGCTTGCAAATTTCTCATTGGATACTCTTTACAACTCACCATTCCACTAACTTACTAACCACACACTTGCTCAATTTTATTGGCTTTCCATTACTTTTGTTTTTAGATGTCAATTTGTCATTGGTTCAAGATATTTCCCATACCATGCATTCTAATTGCACTCCTTTGGCCATCCAATGATAATTTTCATCATCCAATCCTTCCCATCAAATTCCTAATTAAATCCTCTTACTAAAAAAAATACCTCCAACCTAAATTATTAAATAAATTATTAAATTTTTCTAACAAATAAATATATTATTACACTAATTACACTTAAATCTAATTTAATCCAATTTAATGCACTTGACTTCTTAATGTAAGAATACTACTTATACGGAAATCAATATCGAGACATTACACCAAAACTCAAAACTCATCATAGTTGAGTAGGCCAGTTTCCTTTTAGTACTTTGTGAGAATTTGCACTTATCTCATTTCTCACTACTAACATTGTTGTTTAAGTATTTTCTTTTTCTCCAGTAAGCTTTGCAAAGTAAGAAAAACGGATGCAAATTTAGTCTTTTCCGACCTCATTATATCCCTTTTTTGTAAAGGACCTTATCATTGCCGAAGTCCTGGTATGAGCATAAATGTGTTAGGGTTTGTGTCATAAAAGCTTGTAATTAGTAAACATTTAAATAAATAATAAATAAAATATGTTTATTCAATTTATGTGCATTTATGAAATGTTTTGCTTTATACAAATATCATATAACATCCACAATTACTTATGTAGTCTAAAATTAAGTATATAAGTATTATATATAAGAGGATTTAGTTTAAGATTAATAATTTAAAGAGTCCATAGAAAGCAAACAAAATTGGGTAATTTATTTATGTTAAATCAACAGCTGTGATCTATTTTGTATTTAATACAATGATTTTATCTGAGATCATTCATATGATGACATGGATATAAAGACACCTTATATAATAGAGATTATATAGAATTAGGCCACGATAAAGATGAATTTCTTATTAATATCAACTAAACAAAGAAATTCGTATTTATCAACTTGATGATCATATATGGATTGATTTTAATCCTGAGTATATTATGAACTCCTATCTATTGAGTTGTGTCTTTTGATTTACATGTGTGAGATTGTTATGTATTTACAGTCAATAAGTTTCGTACTTTTGAGATATGATTTGAATAGGTGGCTAGGAATATTATACACAATAATGGAATTCACTCTTTCTTGTGAGAAATAGATAAGTAGTTCCTTTAAGTGTTGATTCGGGTCTTGAATAATAAGAGATTTCGACTTTTCATACATGAGTAAATAAAAAGATAAAATTCATAAGTTATTATGGATATATTGTTCATTAGAGAATCAATTAAATGGAACATGGTATAATTAGAGAGGTATAAAGAACTTTATGATCTAGCTCTAATTATGACTTACTTATGGAGGATCAAACTATATGAAATGATTAGATTAATGGACACTGATAAATTCAGATTGTATAAAACATTTGCAATTTTGAGAATGCAACTTTAGATTTTTAGTGGAGTAACTCTAAAGTCAATAATAGTGAATTATTTAATTAAAGAGTTTAATTAATAATTTCGATATTATTAGAACTCAGAATTGTAAGTCTATTTGGTCCTCTTGTTGGCTCACACTCACTATAAGAAACAAGAAAATAAAAGAATTAATTGAAGTGCTCAATTATGTGTTACATGTGTAACACAAATACGTTCACATGATTTAAATAATGTTAAATATTTGAATTAATAATTATGAATTATGAATTTGTTAATTATATATCTAAACAAGTTATGGGCTCCAATCCATGTGGTTATGAAAATAATTAATTTACTTAAATAGCCATGTGATTTAAATTCAAATTAATGAAGTAAATTGTTTCTTCATTGAAGTAAGAAAACTTAAGTTTTAATATTTTGATTAATGAAGTAAGTTGTTTCTTTATTAAAGTAAGAAAACTTAAGATTTAATATTCTAATTAATGAAATAAATTCTTTCTTCATTGAATTCGAAAGCTTCAAATTTAATATTTTAATTAATAAAATGAATTATTTTTTCATTGAATTAAAAATTTTTGAATTGAATTTCTAATTAATGATGTAAATTATTCCATAATTGAATTAGAAAACTGCGAATTGAATATTCTATTTTATGAAGAAAATTGTTTTTTTATTAAATTAGAAAACGCAAAATTGATCAATATAAAATGTGTTTTATATTAAGAATCAAGACTTAATTTGAATGATATTTTATTTTGCCCTAACTATTCAACACAAAAAAAAAAAAAAAACATTAGAAACCAAAAATTTTAAGGTATTCGTTTAAAAAAAAAGAAAACTGATTGTGATTCTTTAAAATCGTGCTCACACACGGTTTTTCTTGGTGAAGAGTCAAAATAAGGAAGATCAAATGATGAGGAATATGTAAATCTAAAGGGATCAATCAATCTTCATGCAATATAAGATTCAAGCTTATTAATTTTGTTATTGAATTATTATTACTAGCATCGACCAACAATTTTTTTTTGGAAAATTTTTAAAACTCACGTTTCTGCATTAATCTAAAATTCAATTTTCCCTTCAAAATGAAGATTGTCAAACACTTTGCTTGCTCAGTCACTTTGATGAACTTCGAAAGTTTGCCAATACTTTCTAGTATGAGGTTGATGGTGTGAACAGCACATGACATTTTTTCATTCAAAATCTTGGTAGCAACTATATTGTTATTGGCATTATCAGTTACTACTTGAACTACATTTTTTAGGTTTGATTTGTTCAATACATTCATTCATGTACTCGAAAATGTGTTTAGTAGTATGTGCCACATCAAGACACTCATTGAAAGAAAGGAAAACGGTTCCTAACATGCAATAATCAAATTGTATTTTTTAAATGATCAAACTTATCAATTATAGTATCAATAACATAGACAATTTATATTTTGACAACCATTAATTATTTTCATACTTTAGATTAAAGAATGCATTAAGAAACATACTAAAAATAGAAGATATTTAATTTAAATAATATAATATGCAATTAATAATGTATAATGGATAAATTATATGAAATTCATACTTGTAATTCATACACAAATTCATTATCTCTTCCTTTTCCTATCTATCCAAGCATCTGTCAAATTGAGCATCCATTTTGACCCTACTCTTCTTCTTGCCTTTTCAACAACAATTTGATCTTTTATACCTTTTGTGGCAAATATCACTTCTTGACTTCATAATACGTTAGAGATCTATAACTCGACCTAAACTGACTAATTGCTTCACACGTGCATAGGAAACTATCATTATGAATAATATGCCAAGGAATGTCACTTTCAAACATCAAACTAGTTGCTCATTTGTGCACTTGATCGATTGCCTCTTTAAAGGGTGTTTTATTGATTTTTTTATCGCATTTGTTAGGTTATTGGGTTTCAGGTCAGGTCTACCCAAGATGACTCAAACCCATGACTCGATCTAAATTCATTTTAAATTGGATTGAATAACTGTTTGGCAGTTATTGGAAGTTATCCAATGATAACTACCACTTTAGTTGCCTATATAAAGGATGATGGTCCTTTGGTTTTTGGCTTATGAAAAACTCACTAACTTATAAAATGCTTAGAGAAACAGATGAGTGAAAAAGTAGAGAGAATATATGGTAAGGTTCTTATATTGTGATTCGAGGGTTTGGTCCCATAATTGATGGTCAAACTACGACTAGTTGAACAATCCAAATGATCAAGAAGAATTTTCGTTGCACATAAACGAGTACGCTTTTAGGTTTTGTTTTACAATATTTGATTCATAATTATATTGTTTTAAATTCTTTCATTGGTATCAGAGTCAGGTTGGATAGTTTGTTGGTTATTGATCATACTCGATTAATTAAATTGCCGTGAAAACTTATTTTTTGAAAAACCTAAGAAATTGAAGAAAATCTTGAATTTGTTCTTAGGGATTAATGCAAACTTATGTTTTCCTTCTTCATGTGATTATTGCACCATTAGATAGGGCTCGAAAAGATCTTTCCAATGGTATATATACAAGCCCAATTTGGATTAGAATCGATGGAGAAAAACAAATTTGAATGAAAATATAAATAATCAAAATATGGAAAAAGAGTTTTATAATAAAAGGTTATTAAAATCATGAAGAACATTAGGACACTCTCATTCAAGGCGAGTGTGATTCACTTTAAACCAAAAATGGAAAAATGAGGGCAAATATGGAACCAGGATAGAATTATGAGGATACTGACAATAATCTCGCCATCGGAAGATGTTTGCAATCTAGTGCGTGTAGTGCACGCACAGACTAAACGTGTAAAGCATGGGCATACTAATTCTTGACCATATAGTCACCACGTGAGCGCCACATATATGACATGCATGTGGTAGGTCATCGCAAACACGCGGCGAAACATGGATGTCTACATGATCGATGCGTGTCACAATAGTGTAAGGGCACGTGGTATAATCAAAACCACACACATGATGGATTGTGCACAAGACACGTGTCAATATATGCTAACATTAAGACGTACAACTGATCAGAATGTGAAAGGTGGCATTTTGTACATGCGACACGTGTTGTTCATGAAGACGATGTCATTTTTAGAAGACGACACATGTTTCGTTGACGTTGGTGCCAATTTGGGAGGCATGGTGCCGCGTGTGGCCACTGTCTTCAACCCATGGTAGAAACTGCTGGCGCGTGACTATCGTTGGCGGTTTCCAGTGACTTTTCTAGCGATTTTTTTATTTTTATTTATTTTTCTCCTCTTTTCATCCCAATTACTTATTCGCCCTAATTTTGCACTAAATTACTTTATCTTATTTATTTCACTTTATAGGAAGTTGAATTAAAAATACCTTAGTTTTTTATATTAAAATCTATTTGGCCTAAAATTAATCATGTATACATATATTAATATTTTATGTTATGTCATGCATTTTTGTGGGATTGCGTCGACTCATTTTAATAGTGAGCATCTGATGACATGATTGTGATCATTGTCTCATCAAATGATAAGGAAGTTATTGAAATCTCAAATTGTTAACCAGGACTTTGAGATTAAAGAAATCTCAGATGACTAGTAGGATTTTGAGATCATAAAAATCTCGAACATAAAATGACAAAGGTCATAGGGATCTTTGATGATGAGATGTTCGAAGTCATAAAGATCTTAAATGATGCTATTTAAATTGTGGGTGTCCTAAAAAATCTTTTAGAGAATGATATTAGGACTATTTTGCGTAAAATACTTATATATATATATATATGTTTTAATGAATATTTGAAAATTGGATAATGATGGATAGCTTAACTACTTTTTCAATTCTTGTCCAAAAATTCTTTTATCATATTTATAATTGTATAATTGCTGTAAGATTTTAGTTAAATGATAGTTGATATGCTAGTATAGATATAGAAAGATATAAATTATAAGTATCTAAATAGAATAAATGTCATTTAGAGAAACGACATTGGCTTCAAAAACATAGTTTCTAAATTGAATAAATGTGACAAATTGAATTGTGATATTTATCATATTTAGCACCGTAAGTTTTAATATATACTAGAGAAGCAAAAGGCCCTCGAAACCCTAACCAACACCATGGTTCAACCCGAGCATAGTATTTTATTCAACACAGAAAAGATGTTGAGACTTATCAGGCTTGTAAAATGAAGAATAGTATTACTTGTATAATAATGCTGTTTAGTTTGGCTAATGACCACATGTGCGCATACAAAAAATTTGAGATGACACAAGAAATTTGGCTAGCTTTGAAAGACAAATGTGGTGGGACATCAACCATTAAACTGAGGAGAATCACAATTAAGTTTTATACTTATCAGAAGCGCCAGGATCATAACATAAGGTAACATTTGATAACATGATATATGAGTTAAAATTAGTTGGTCCGACCTTCACTAATGAGTAGCACATATAGGCATTGATCCAGTTCCTTCCAAACAGCTAGTAAAATATGAAAATCAACATAACTTATAATGATAATATCAAAAAATTTGATGATATCTCATGTCATATTAAACTTGAAAATGTATGCTTAAAGGCAATCAATACTTCGAGTAAGCTTTATTTAGTTGAGTCCAGCATGTACAAAGGTTTAGGCTTTAAGTATAAAAGGAGAGAAAAGAAAAATAATTGGAATAAAGGGTAAGGAAATCCCAAATCCAACAAGGATGAGATTGAAAAACCCACTAGGGGTAAACGTAGTGGTACAAAGAAAGACAAAAAAACAAGTCAAAATATTTCAATTGTGGTAAGATGGGTCATTTTGCTCATGAATGCACTGAGCAAAAGAAAGAGAGCCTAAGGAGTCACATACCATATAATAAGAGATAGAGTAGCACTTGTAGAGTATCGTCAGATCAGCTGAAGAACAAAATGGATCTCTATGGGAAACAACTTGAGAGGAATTGGCACCTGCAAAGTGATTTTGCGAGGTGACTAAGTGTTGTATCTCCATGATATCTTTTATGCTCTAAAGATTCGATGAAATCTAGTCTCTATAATTGTCGTTCTAGGTTTAAGATATAGTTTAACTTTTCAAGGTAATAGTTTGAGGATTTGTCTAAATTCAGTGTGATTAGGTATTAGATATCTGATGGATGATTTCATTGTATTAAATACCAAATTTGATGGTACTATTAATGCAACGATTGTTTTTCATTAATTACTTCCATTGATGTTGCCAATATCGATGTTTAAATTTGACGTGCTAGACTATGACATATCAAGTAGAATCTAATGAATGGATTGGCTAAAGAGGAATTTTTTAGATTCGTGTGAAAGTTGTCTAGCAGGAGAAACAATCAGGAAACCATTTGGAAAAAGAATTAGTGCTAAGAATACATTACAGTTAATTCATTTTGATATTTGTGGACCAATGATTATGAGAGCTAGAAATGGTGCTTCATATTTTATAATATTCATAGATCATTACAATTGTCTTGATCATCTTTATCTATTCTTCCATTAATCCAAAGTATCAAATTGTTTTAGATTATATCTGAACTTGATGGAGAACCAGTTAGATAGAAATGTTATGGTCTTGCAATCTGATTGAGGACAAAAATATCTATCTGAACAATTTGAGACATTGTGTTATGAGAAAGATATTGATAGACAGTTGACCATTCCTAGGATTCTACAACAAAATAGTATAGCAAAAAGGAGGAATAGAACATTACTAGAGATGGTAAGAACTATGATGGCACGCGAACCTCTCAGTATCTTATTGGGGAGATGTGTTTTTAACAACTACTTATATTCTGAATAGGGTCCTTACAAAATCAGTATCTTCTATACCATATGATTATGGATAGGTAGGATATCTGACTTTACTTATATGCCACCTTAGGGTGCGTAGGATATTTATATGATTTTTCTAGTAAAATGTGTAAAGTTAGGTGCTAGAGGAAAGTAGTGTATCTTTATTAGATACTTTGAGCACTTAAAAAGATATGTACCCATAGAAGAAAACTCAGATGGATACATTATTGAATTAGAGTCACGAGATGTGAATTTTTTAAAGAATGAATTTTATAGCAGATGTGAGATTGAAAAGAAATTTCAATTTTATGAGTTGAATAATTCGAATGTTGTTCCATGTTCGAACATTCAATTGGAGGAAGATAGAGAGTTGTTTGAATACTCTATCCCTAATGCGAGTGACAAAGTGATAGAGTTATTGGAATAGCTCGTACATTTGTTCCCAATGGGAGCGAAGGGACTAACGAGTTAGTACTCTCAAAATTATCAACTCGTAGAAGCAACCATAAAGCTATTACTCATCATTGATTTAAGATTGAAGGAAAATTTTTATACTTGCTTCGCATGATAGTGATGAGTTGAAGGATATAAATAAGGCCCTTAACTCACTTGTTAGAGATATTTTGAATTAAAGCCATGCAAGAAGAGATAGAGTCAGTGAAGGGTAACCATATTTAGAATTTGGTTAACTCATCGCCTAGTCAGAAACTCATTGGAAATAAGTGGGTTCTCCATATCAAGCATAAGACAAACGACTCAGTAGAGAGATATAAGACGAGATTAATAACAAAAAAATATACTTAATAAGAGAGTTAAAATTATAAAGAAACTTTCTACCTGTGATAAGGTTTGCTTCCATTTGTCTTATATTAGCTAGCATTGCACCTATGGACCTAAAATTGCATCAAATGGATGTAGTGACAACATTTCTCAATTGAAAACTGGAGGAAGAAATTTATGTGGAGCAACTAGTGAATTTTGTTTCAAAAGGTAAAGAGTTGAAAGTATATAAGCTCACGAGATTGATCCATGGCTTGAAGCAATCCTCTAGATAGTGATATCTTTGTATCCATGAGGTTATCATATTCTATGAATTTACGTTAATGGAAGAGGACCATTGTGTGTATGTTAAGTGGGTAAAAGATAAGTTTATAATACTATCTTAACATGTGGATGATATTTTTTTGGTCGGAAATAACAAGGAGTTTAGGATAATCATAAATGAATTATTATCCTCAACTTTCGAGATGAAAAACATGAGAGAAGCTACCTATATATTTTAGGAGTTAAAATGAGTAAAGATCGTTTAAGGAGAATTTTGGCTTTATCGCAAGAACCATATACTAAAAAATTCTCAAATGATTCTGTATGGTTGAATATAAGCCTATGGATACTCTGATCTTGAAAGATCAAACTCTTAGTCATTAAATGTGCCCCAAGACTCTATAAAAACATAAAAGAATGTAAAAAATTCCTTACTTCAGTACCATCAAAAGTCTCATATGTACTTTAATGTATACGAGACTTGATATCTACTATACAATCAGACTGATAAGTAGATATCAATTCAATTTTAGATAGAAACATTGGAATTCTGTGAAAAGTATATCAACATATCTGAAAATGACTGCTAATTACTTCCTGTGTCACCAAGGAGGTAACATGTGTCTTATAAGATATATAGATGTTAATAGGGTAGGTGATTTGGATGAGCAAAAATTTGCATCTGGTTATGCATTGTTGCTTAACCAAAGTGTTATCTCTAGGAGTAGCAAGAGGCTATCATATATTACGTTATCCACCATGGAAGCTATATTTATAACATGTTCAACTGTAATCCAAAAAGCAATTTGGCTCAAAAGATTCTTAAATAATCTAAATTTAAAACTAATTTGTAGAAGCCAATTACTATACACTGTGATAGTCAGACAGTAATTGCCTATATCAAAGATGACAAACATTACAGTAAATCGAAGCATATAAAGACTAAGTATAACTTTGTCACAGATATAATGATGAAAAATAATGTAACAAGTAAATATGTGTCTACGTGTGAGATGGTTGTGGATCCATTCATAAAAGTTGTGACAAGAGATGTATTTATATCATATGTTGAATATTTAGGTTTGCGTATATTGAAATGTTATAATTGTTATGTTAAACTATATCTGCTTTATGATTAGATACATCATTTGGTTATATAAAACTAGCATATATTCATTTTATATAAATTATATATGAAAGTATATCATCAGGTTTTGAAATTGGTATTCTTACACGTATAGTTAACTTGGTTGCTAGAAAAGCAAGTCAAGATGAGACACATATATTTTTAGAGGATAAAAATAAGGTTATTCTCTTAAGAGCTTGAAATATATGAAATGTCGCATTGACTGTAATTAAGATGAGTTTCTACCTAAATCAATTATTGAACCGCTCGTGATGTATCCCTACCATCATGAGAACCTAATTAAGCCAAATGTGAGTTTCTTGATAAAGGCGTTTGAAGGGCGAGCTTTTAGAAACTTAGGTTAGGTGCTAGGAGAGCATCTGAACTAAGATTTGTATAGTGAATAATCTCATTATAAAAGATATACATGTCCTTATTGAAGGACAAGATTCACTGTAATATGCATTTCATACCGCATGTGCTTTTGTGATCGACATGTAAAATGAGTGAATTTATCCATGATTCCTCATTGTGTAAATTCCATTAAAGTTTATAAAAACTTCTACTTATGTCTTTAATGACTGTTCACTTTGTCTCAAAGTAACGAGGTGATGTTTGTATTATTAGTGTGTCTTTTATGGCTATGATAATGCAATCTATGAGACATTACTATGATATCAGTCATTTCTATCGACCACGGGACAAAAGTAAGATAGGAAGACTTGATGAATTTTATTTTTTTCCTATAGTTAATTATAATAACAATTTGTAATTTTGAATTGCAATTGTGATTATATGACATATTGGAGGATTGAGCATGTTAAAAGATTAAATATGCTCGAGCAAATAAAATTTTGTTAAATTTAGGATATAATAATGAACAAATTTACAATCTCTTGTATAATAGTACAATTGAGATTTGAAGAAACAATCCAGTAACACTTCAAATTTTACAAACAATATTCTCCACTACCATTTTCAGACCTTCGGTCCATCTCACAGGTAATTCTAGCCACAATAGATTTATTACCACAAAATCAATTCAACTGATAAATATGATTTCATGTATAAAGTCAAAAACATTTATGCATAGCCTAATTATTTACATTGTATATGCACACTAGACATTAAATTCTTCCATTTACAATAACTTAGCACATCGTCATGTTCGTGGTAAACCTAATCCAACCTTTTATCACTAGAACCATATACATGTACTAAATCTCAATTTAATCCATAATATACAACTGGTGATTTCGTGTAAACATTGTCTATGGTCGGTCCATCATATCTAGAGTAGGAGAACAGTGCCATGATTCCTATTACCCGCACTTGGGGAGGTTTTTCAAAACATAAAACCAAAAAGTGAGCTAACGAAGCTCAGTGAGTGTTAGAGTTTTTCTATTTAAATCATTTCTTTTAAATATACCTCTCAAAACATTTCAAAAAGCATTGCTCATAAACAAAATTCATACTCAATGAAACTGAAATATAATAACATGTTGAAAAGAGAATTTTCTGATTACAGAAAACAATCTAAAATATTTTTCAAAACTAAAGTATAAAACAGTAGTATGTATTTTTTACATTTTTACTATAAAAATCATAACTGGTGGTAGCAACTTAAATTGTGTGAAAATTTCGTTTCTTTATGAAATTAAGCCCGCCACCCGTCTCTGAACGCCACATGGCACCCTAATCACATAGCCTGGTGGTCCACCTCCTGCATTGGGACTCAGCCTTCAAGGGATTCTAGGATGACACCACAAATCATCTGAACTGTCTGCTTTGGGCTCCTGTCTTGGGCTTCGGCCCTCAAGTGATTCTAGGCTCTCAGTGTCCGGTTCTACGTAGTGGGATTTCTGCATCGCTCACGTAAGATAAAGGCTGGCCATCATATCATATACCTCTATACGTGCATGGGCAACACACTGAACTAATATAACTGACACTATCCCTCCTATGAATACTTCTCACTATTAGATTTGCTAGTGATGGACATCTCTGATACTGTCTTGCACGTTTGGGATATTTTGACTGGAATCATTTTGTAATACTTGTAGGCATGTCATAGGCTTACAAAACATTTCATTTATTATAAAAAGCTTACTTTCCAGCATTCAAAGCATGAATTTAACGTTAATACATTAAAATTCATAGTGAATGTAAAGCAATATGCATCAAACATTTTGAAAGAACACTCATATTCAATAAAATACTTTAAAAACATGTATAAAAATAATTTTAACACGTATAAATAATTTTACACTCACATTTTTATGCATACCATTTGTTTTTCCACTTAATACAAAATCATCTCATAAACTAAAATAATTGGAGAAAATTAATTTCAAGTGCAAAAACACTTTAGAAATCATAGAGAAGCTTTAAAATATATTCAAATGCATTTAGTAATTTCAAAATAAGTTTACACTCACATGACTCTTCATCGACTAGATTACCCTTCAAAAATTCTTACTTGATTCCTTGGCTTGCCTTATCACCTCACTAGTTTGTTTGTCAACTTGCTTCCTTTGTAACTCCTTTTAAATCCAAGCTCAAATACAATGAAATCAACCTCACTTAATCTTTACTTTCTTTGCTCCAAACTTGCTCTAACACCCTTTGGATGATGATTAAAGAGTTTTGGCATCAAGAAATGGGTCAAATCTTCATGCATTTCTTCCTTTTATTGTGGTTGTGACCTATGTTCTTCTGCCTTCTTCTTTTTGCCATCCAAATGATGAATTAGAATGGTCTTCCATCAACTTTATATATTGTTAAATTGGTTTGACTAAAATGCCTCTCATTAATTCATCAAATGACCATTAAATCCTCTAGTTATAATTACCACAATACCCTTAATTATATCTCACATTCCTTTATCTATCTAATGGGCAAATTGGTAACTTGTGGATTAAAGAAATAATAATCACTTGGTGCATGACAACAAATATTTAGAAATCCATAATTAAATTTTAATTTGTCATTCTTCTATTGGTTAATATCTCATGACATAGATTGTGTTTCTTGCTCAAGTTCTTTCCATGTAGTGCTCACACCAAATCCATGTATTGTTTGAGCTTGAAATGACCATTTTGCCCTTAATGAAATTAATTTTCATTCACACTCCAATAAATTTTAAAAATATTCTATGACCATTCTATCATCAAATTGACTATGAAATACTCTAATTAGGTATCTTAACTCTCAATCTCATGCTTTAAAAAAAATTCTAATGGCCGTAAAATCATCAATATTCTATTATTCTCCGAAAAGGACATTTTTGTCATTTAATTTCAAACCATTTAAAACTTATCTAAATGGAATTATTTTTTATTTGTTTCAGTTTTTAGTAACTCTATTACTTATTCTGGGATTTTTAATTTCTGGGATCCGTTTTTCAAAAATCACTATTCACGTGGATATTATTCATTTGGAATACTATTCACCAAAAAATTTTATTTTTCATAAAAGTACTATCCTAAATAGTATCTATCACATTTTAGTCATAAAAGTTCGGTCGGATTCTAAATTTGCTCTTAGTGCCGATTCCGAACTGACTTATTCACTGACACTGTTCATCGAAAAAAGGCTTTTTCGAAAAGTGAAATTCTGGGGTTTACAAAGATGACCTAAACCCATGATTCGATCCAAATTCATTTTAGATTAGACTGAATAACCGCTTAATAGTTACCAGAAGTTATCCAATGATAACTACCACTTTGGTTGCCTATATAAAGGACAATGGTCCTTTGGTTTTTAACTGATAAAAAACTTACTAACCTATATAATGCTTAAAGAAATAGAGGAGCGAAAAAATAAAGAAAATATATGATAAGGTTCTTACATCGTGATTTGAGGGTCTAAACCCATAATTGGCGGCCGAACTTTGATAAGTTGAACAATCCAAAGGATCCAAAAGAATTTCTATTACATATAAACAACTACACTTTCAAGTTTGGTTTTACACTATTTGATCCATGATTATATTACTTTACACTATTTTAGCATTGCTTTCCATGTATTTAGTGACAACTCCAAATTAATCCCTCTTGTGAACCTATTAATGGGGCCAACAAAATGGGGATCTTTCCTTGCCCCTCTTATATCGAGTTTTTCCACCTTCGCTTGTTACTCGACATTCTCTTCTCCTCTCTTCCAGTTCTCCTCAATCATCTTATTTTCTTTTCTATTTCTTATCTCCATAATTGCATTTCTACATTTAGCTAAATCCTCTGATTTTGCCTTTAGACATTTGGCCACATTTCCATATATGTGACTTATATGTTCTCTCAACCTATATATCCCTCTGGAAATAACTTTTTCACACAATATGCATTTGATTTTTTCCAAGCTCTTTCCATCCGCCAACAACCTATAGTCATATCCAACATCACCTGAATTTCATTTGAGATATTAGGTGATAGAAGCTCTCGAAGATTCATTAACATTCGCCATGATTCATGAATATCAATTAACCTAATCATCCAATATTTATTAAAACATTACACTTTACACAACAAAAATTACAAAGATAGGAATTTTTTTTTTTTAAACCAAAGAATATAAGCATTTAACACATCAAAGTCCAAAAATTGTAAATCATTTAGGAACTAACACAATGAAAAATCAAAAATAAGATTTCTAAAATGGAATTACTTTCAAATGATAAATTTTTGTAGCTTTATTTGTGTGTCTATTTTACAAGTAGTTTTCTATTTTGATGAAGTTGAGCTAGACTTCCTAATGAGAACATATTTAAAAGTTACTTTTACATGTTGGCACGGGTTATTCCATTCCAAAAAAATTCTTTTTGCAATTGTGTATCAAATTTGTCAATAATCAAGAAACGATTTATAGACTAACGTGTATAGCCTGTCACACAAACAAACACAAAAAACTCTAATCAATAACATCAAAGTCACAAAAAACACATAAGGTTAAGAAACAATTAACGGCTTGCATTTTAGCATATAAGGCTTTTTTGGCTCTAATCTAATAAGTTGATAATATTAATCACCACTTTAACTGTTAAAATCACTACTTTAAAGTCCCAACACCATTGATATGAAAAGAATCACTACTTTAAGTGTTAATATGTCATATTAATCACTTTTTCAAATGTTAAAAATCACTACTTTTAGCATGTTTCCATTTTTTTTTTTTGGGTTAAAATCACTACTTTAAGTGTTAAAAAATCACAAATTTAAGCTCCTAACACCGTTGATATGAAAAAATCGCTACTGTAAATGTCAATATGTCATATTAATCACTACCTTAAGTGTCAAAAATCACTACTTTCAACATGTTTCCATTTTTTTTTTTTTGGGGTTAAAATTATTACTTTAAATTTTTTAAAAAGTCACTATTTTAATGAAGGAACCCGACCCGAATTTCCATTGTAAGAACCCAGGCGGAGCCCTCCAAGCACCCCAACAGAAGTCCTTGTAATCTTTATATGGGTGACTGACTCTAAAGGACTTTGTGGAGCGAACCCATGATAAATTTCCATTTCATAATCATCTAAAAATTAGGGTGAAAAAATTTCGACAGCACAACGATAGTTTTCTAGCAATTCCAACCCTTTCAAAACACCTAAAAATCAAATAATTAACACTTCAAAACTCATACATTCTTTTCTCCACTTTTTATTTGAACCTCAGGTCCACTTCACAATCAAACTTAATCATAAAACAAAATAATTCAATCAGAAACCATATCGAATATCAAAAATATCTTGTCATATAAAAAGTCACAAATATTTACATAACATCAAAATAAAGTATTTACTTTATGCATGTTTATGAAACATCAAAATATGTACATTAAATTCACAGCTATAATTGTCAGAAATGCCTACTTAACTCTGCATCGTAGATTATTCGCTTTGAACACCCGTCCTTGCAATTGGGGAGATTTTTCATAAAATAAACAAAGAAAGAGTGAGCTAAACAAGTTCAGTGACTGTTATATGTTTCTACTTAAACTTTGTTTTCGAAAATAAGCCTCCCAAAATCATTTGAAGGAAATCTTTATTTCTTAAACATTTTTATTTTTGAAATCATACACTTTATAAATCTAATAAGCGATTTTTCAAAAACTCGTAACATGATAAGCTCGCGTACTTTGAATAAGATCATAAAATTCTAATATATTTCGTAAACTTTTAAGAAATAGCTAAAACATTATTTTCCTAAATCTCACAAATAGTAATATGTTTTTTTTTTCTAAAATTGTACCAATGGAAACCCAAAGAAACTACAATCACATGACGACTAATCTAGCGCTGCACAATGTAAGGTCATGTGGTAAAATTGCTAGCAGCACTCACCGTGATAAATTCCAAAAACATCTCAACTACTACGTAGTAGAATTCTACCATCGCATATGTAGAGCAAGATAATACTCCACATGTGTAAAGGACGACACAACTGACTCAACCCCCATGCACAGATGTTAGTAACACGCCCTCCTAACACTTATCATACACTTGTAGGGTATTCTGACCAGGTCTAAATCTATAAATATATCTATAAATTTGGGTAAGTCATTAACTTTTGAAAAATTTCTTTATATATATTTCAGCTTGAATTTTTTCATTCAATAAGCATGAAAATACTAAAACATATTACATAAATCTTGCTCAAGCTTAAAAGTTCAATATTTCTACAATTTCATGCATAAAACAATTTCTTTTAGACTAATACATAAAAGTATGAATAAACTAACATACTTAATGGAAACTCATTTGAAAACATAACAATGCTTTAAAAATAGGCTAATAATGCATTTAACATTTGTAAAATAAATTTACACTCACTGTTTCCTAGCTTGTAATAATTTACGACTTCGGGTTGCTTCACCTCCACGTTACCTACATATTTTAGCATTATATTTTTACGAAACATTGTAACTAAATTTATTCGCACATTCAACACTTTCATTGACACATATCAACTCACACAAACGCTTTGCTACATACAGATTTCTAAACACCCCAAAATAAGTCTAAATTCTACATAGAGGCATAAAATACATTTATGGATTATTTTGGCCCGTGTTAGCTAAACCTACGCCATCTATTTCATTCGATCTTTCTCATCATAATCATATTTAAACATATGATTAGGGGTGTAAATACAACTCCAATTCATAAAACATCACATTACGTAATAAACCAAAGTTTTGCCGTAAAGTAATCATTTCACTTTCTGATGAATTCCTTTCAATTTCCTTATTAAATTCATCATCAAAACAAGCTATAAAATCATCTAACGCATCCTAAAACAATTTTCCATCACCTTAATCTCAATATGGCCGAACATAGTATTTCAACATATAATACTTTTGCTTCTCATTTTAACACCAAAATTTAACATTTCAATACATTTTCAAGCATGAAAATCACTCAAAACAATCAAACTTAAATTTAGCCTTTTGAACCCCATCTTGGTTGAATTACATACATATACATTCCCAATATTTCTTCAAGATTTTACTATTGAATTCATAACAAAACACATCATTTTCCATGGCAAAACCATCAAACTCAATTTGAACTATGAAAACCTCTCTTTGGCCGTGACATACATGCATAACCAATACAAATTTTCCTTCAAATTTCACACTAAATTCACATGCAACATAATACCCATCATTTTAAGGTCACATGCTTCAAACCCAAACATAAATTCATAAATCCAAATATTTACTCAATTTAGTTTATGGAAAATTAAATCTTACCTCTTCAAATTAACTCAAAATGTATAGGTTATACTCATATGCTTGTGTATACCTCTTGCATGTGTTGAAATTGCTCGAAGGTGATCTCCAAAATCATTGAACCAGCTGTTGTCTTTTGCTTCTTCACCTCTTGGCCAAACTCCTCTCTTTCTCTTCCCAAGACCGAATGCACTCTGCTTTCTTTCTTTGCCAAATATCTTCTTTTTGTTTTGCATTTCTTGTTTGTTTTCAACTTTATATATGGTCTATATCATTTTGCCATTTGTCAACCATTTCCCTCCGCTTGTGGACACATGTTGTTCATGCATTCTCTCTTTCTTTCTTTTCACGCCAAGTGTCCCAATTTCATGCATCACTTTCATATTTTTCAATTTCCTAAAATACCCTTCTCATATTCGAAATTATCTCGGGTCTATCTAGAAATTTTATTATAAATCAATTTCACATCCAAAAAATTTATTAGAGTTTGATTATACATCTAGATCCAGCTACTTTAAATTATTTTATTATCTCACAAATAAAATCATCCTCGAACCTATCCAGAATTTCTACTAAAATTCAATTTCACATATAAATACTTTAATTTATTTTATTACTCCATAAATATGTCACATTTAATACAATACATGTACATTACAATGATCGAGAGGGTATATTATAAATTCTCCCCCCTTAAAAATTTCATCTCTAAAATTTAAAAGATCTATCTGTTGAAAAAGGTAGGGGTATCGATTGTGCATCCGGTTCTCATACTCCCATGTAGCCTCTTCCACATCATGATTCCTTTACAGAATCTTTACCTAGGGAATGACTTTATTACATAAAAGTTGTTCTCTGCGGTCAAGTATTTGAATTGGCTCCTCCTCATAAGTCAAGTTTTCCATCAATTCCACTGGTTGTTCCTTCAGTACATGTGAAGGACCCGCTATATACTTGCGAAACATTGAAACACGAAAGACATTATGAAGTCTAGCAAGTTTAGGTGGTAATTCCACATGATACGATGCTTCTCCAAATTTACCGATGATGTTGTATGACCTAATGTATCGTGGGCTTAACTTCCCACGTTTTCCAAATCTTAGTACGTCTTTCCAGGGTGATATTCTCAAAAAAATCATATCTCCCACCTGAAATTCAAGGTCTCTTCAATGATTGTCCACATAGCTTTTCTGTCTGTCCTGAGCTATCTTTAATTTGTCCCTAATGACTTAATTTTATTTGTTGTGACCTTCATAATCTAGGGGCTTATAACTTCCTTTTACCTACTTTATCCTAACAAACTGGAGTTTGCATTTCCTTCTATAGAGCACTTCATACGGTGTCATACCTATACTGGTCTAATAACTATTATTGTATGCAAACTCTATCAATGGTAGGTAGGTGTCCTAGCTTCCTTTGAATTCTAAAGCACAAGCTATAAGTATATCTTCTAAAATTTGTATAGTCCATTCAGATTGGCCATTCGTTTATGGTGAAAGGTCATACTGAAACTCAATATAGTACCTAGATCTTTCTGTAGACTTGGCCAAAATCTGAAATTAAACTCGGATCCCTATCCGACACTATAGAGACTAGTGTACCATGTAATCGTACAATCTCATTTACATACAATTGGGCTAGCTAGCTTGTCTAGGGAATAATTATTCCTGATTGGTAGAAAATGAGCAGATTTTGTCAACCTATCCACGATTACCCATATAGCATCATAGTCACTTTGGCTACATGGAAGTTCTACCACAAAATCCATTGTGACCCTCTCTCATTTTCACTTAAGGATAAAAAGTGGTTGTAACAACCTTGCCGGTTTCTGATGTTCGGCTTTTACTTGTTGGCAAGTCAGGTATTTAGAGACGAATTCTACTATATCCTTCTTTATACCTCTCCACTAATAATGCTCCTTTATGATATGATACATTTTAGTACTTCTCGAATGCATAGCGAAAGCCGAGGAATGAGCCTCATCCATGATATCTTTCTTCAGTTCTCCTACATTCGGCACAAATAATCTTCGACCCAACATCAGTGTACCCTCTTCCTTCAACGAAAATTCCTTTCATGGGTCAAACCCTATTTTACCTTTCAACTCAACCAGGTAAGGATATTAAGGCTGTAATTCTCTTATTTGATCTCCCAAAATAGGGCGAACATAGAATGTAGCTAGTAACGCCCTTGAATCCATCATATCTAATGACACTCCTAGTGACCTCAATTCCACCAACAATGGAAGGTATACAGCTTTCAATTGTGCAATTGAACTTGTGGGCTTCCTACTTAAGGCATCTGTAACCACGTTCACTTTCTCGGAGTGGTATTTAATGGTGCAGTCATAATCCTTGAGAAGCTTGATCCACTTCCTTTGCCCTATATTCAACTTTTTCTAAGTAAACAAATACTACAAACTCTTGTGGTCAATGAAAATTCGACAAGGGACTCTGTACAAATAATGCCTCTAAATTCTCAAGGCAAACACCACAGCTGCAAGCTCCAAGTTCTAAGTTGGATAATTTAGTTTATACTTCTTCAGTTGCCTAAAGGCATAAGCTATCACCCTATTATGCTGCATTAATACATACCTCAAGTCCTGTCTAGAAGCATCATTGTACACCACAAAACCATCTTTTCCTGATGGAAGTATGAGTATCGAAGTTAAGGCCAGTCTTTTCTTCAATTCATCAAAACTCTGTTGACATGCATCTGACCATACAAACTTCTCTTCCTTTCGTGTCAACTTAGTCAATGAGGCGGCTATTTTTGAAAATCTCTCTACAAACTTCCTATAATAACCTACCAAACCCAAGAAACTTCTGACCTCAATTACATTGGTGGTATGTCTCTAATTCACTATAGCTTCAATTCTCTGAGGATCCACACTAATTCTTTCAGTTGAAATTACGTGTCCTAGAAAAACAACTCTATCTAGCCAAAATTAACACTTATTAAACTTAGCATAGAGTCGTTGTTTTTCTAAAGTCTCCAAAACCATCTTAAAATATTTCACATGTTCCTCCTTACTGCCTGAATACACCAACATGTCATCAATTAACACTATAACAAACTTGTCCAGATAGGCATGAAACACATTGTTAATCAAATTCATAAAAGCTACGGAGGCATTCGTCAATCTATAAGGCATGACTAAGAATTCATAGTGTCCATATCGAGTCTTGAATGCAGTCTTAGGAACATCCTTACTGTGGATTTTCAGCTGATGATAATCGGATCTCAAATCTATCTTGGAGAATACCCTAGCTCCTTGAAGTTGATCAAATAAATCGTCCATACTAGGGAGCGGATAGTGATTACACACCGTTACTTTATTTAATTGTCTGTAATCAATGCATAATCTCATACTTCCATCTTTCTTTTTAACAAATAAAACCGGTGCTCCCCATGGTGATGTACTCGACCTGACAAACCCTTTGTCAACTAATTCTTCCATTTATACCTTTAATTCTTTCAATTTTGTGGGAGCCATTTTAGAGTGTGCCATAGATAGGGGTGTCGTTCCCGGAACTAATTCTATTTTAAATTCAATCTCTCTATCCGGTAGCATACCAAAAAGATCCTTCAGGAACATATATGGAAAATCCCTAACTACAGGAATATCTTCCAACCTTAGTCCATTATCTCTCGCTTCTATTGCATAGGCTAAATACCCTTAACACGACTTTCTAATCATTTTGCTTGCCATCATTACAATCATGATACTTGTAGGAAGCACTTTCCGTACTCCACGGAAAACCATATTAGATTCTCCTACCCTGACAAATCTTACTTCCTTTCCGAGTCCACTATCGTGTGATGCATGGACAACCAATCTATCCCTAATATTACATCAAATTCATGGATGTCCAACAGAATCAAGTTTATCGAAAATTCTTGACCCTCTATGACTACCTTACTGTTCATGTATACTTTTTCTACTAAAAGTGAATCCCCTGTAGGAATAGACACTCTCATACTACAATTTAGGGGTTTTGACTTTATGTCTACCAATTCAGCAAAGTTCATAAAAACAAATGAGTGGGTAGCCATAGGGTCTATGAATATATATGCATCACGATTGAATATTATAACAATACCTATCACAACTTTAGGGGTAGCATCTGTCTCCTGTTGAGTCACTACAAACATTCGGACTTGTGTACAAGATCTACTTGGCTGACCTTTGAATGGTAAGCCTCTACCACCTACTTCACTAGGTTGCTCAGAACTAGTAGACCATTTAGTTTGAGAATCTCTCCGGCCTTGTCCTTGGCCTCCATTAGTTTGCCCCGGTGTTGCGGTTCTGATCTCTGGCTTGTTAATCGAAGCTATATTCAAGCAATCTTGCATGAAATGACCCTCCTACCCATATCGATAACATCCGGTACTACTTCTAAAACATTCGTCCGGATATGTCTTTCCACATTTCTTGGATATCAACCAATTCTTCCAACTCTCTCTGGTGCTTTTGGACCCGATTGATTGTTTCACAGAGCTTTGACTTGATTGTGCCCCGTGACTCGGTTTTTGGCTGTTAAACCAGGTTGACTTCTCCCCACTTCTTATAAACTTACTAGGTCCTCCAGAAAAGCTGTCTGACCAACTACGTTTCTGAGTTGGTTTTCTTGGCTTAAGTATTGCTTCCATACTCCTTTTCCACTCTAATTGTTGCTACTACCAACTCACCATACTAGATGTGCGCTGTTGATGCCATATAGGCCTTGATTTTGGGATTTAGGCCTACTATGAACCTTTTTGCCTTTTGCTCCTCATTGTTTGCGATGAAAGGAACATCTCCAACCAATTTTGAAAATCTTTTCTCATATTTTGTCACTGAAAGCGCACCTTGCTCTAACTTGAAAATTTCTTCTATCTTAGCATCTTGATAGCTCTTTGGATAGAACTTATCTGTGAATTCTTTATTGAATAACGCTCAAGTTATTCCTTCCGTGTTTCGCCTCTGTAATGCTTTCCACTAATCTTTGGTCCTATCCTTAAGCAAATAGGTGGAGAATGTCACCATCTGATCCTCTGTGTACCCCATGACTTGGAAAATTCCCTTATTATTCTCTAGCCAAGATAATGCGCGTTTTGGATCACTAGTTCCATTATAAGGCTTAGCGCCCAATTTTTGAGTGCGTTTAATTGAACCCTCTATCTCTCACGGTTGGTAGAGTGCCGCTGCTAATACTCGAACCATTTGCTCTACACTCACATTTCCATCCATTGGCTCTACAGGTTATAAGGGTCCTGCGTGAGTCTGATTTTCAAGCACGTTGACAGACTCATCATCGTGTTCCTCCTCGGGTGCTGGTGCTTCAGCAGAATATTTTGATATTTGTAAAATTTGGGGCCTCCAAAAATTAAAGTTACTAATTGAAAATTAAAAAGTTAAAATTCTAAATTTAATAATTTAGAATTAAAAATTTACAATTTTCATTTTTTTAGTATTGTTTCTATTTTTTTTTAAAGAGAAAAGACTATCTACAGTTGAATAACAGAGAGACCAAAATGTAACTTTTTGATAATTTTGGAACTATGTAAGCCAAAAGAGATAATAGTAGTAAGAATAAATTAAAATTAACTAGGGATGAAAATAATTTTTATTCATAAATTTAGGTTAATGCACTAGAAGGCCTTGACTATGTAAGACCCAAGGAGTGGGTAGCAAGAGTCGGCTATCATAGTTTTTCTATGTTTGAATACCAAATGACGATCCAGTGAGCTAAGTAACCCTTATGGTATCAGAGCCATGGTGGCAAAAACTTCACAGTGCTCATCCTTGCACACTTAAAGAAGAAAGTCTCATAAGGTTATGGAATCTTCATTTTCAATGAAGGGACCCATCTTAGATTTCCCTTTAGGGATAAGAGGAGTCCTCCCAACAGAAGTCCTTGTAATCTTCATATTGGTGATTAACTCTAAAAGACTTCGTGGAGCGAACCTGTGATACATTTCCATTTTATAATCACTCAAAAATTAGGGGGAAAAATTTTCGATAGCACAACGGCTGTTTTCCGATATTTCCAATCTTTTCAAATCACCTGAAAACAATTTATAACACTTCAAAATTCATATAATATTTTCTTCACTTTCAATTTGGACCTTAGATCCATTTCACAATCAAAACTAATCCATAAATCAAAATATTTCAATCAGAACCATTTCGAATTTCAAAAATATTTCATCATGCATATAATCTCAAGTATTTACATAAAATCAAAAGTATTCACATTATGCATATTTATGAAATATCAAAATATATACATTAATTTTCACAGATACAATCGTCAGAAAGGGGCCTGCCTAACTTGAAGTAGGAGATCGCTCACTCTGAGTACCGGTTTTTACACCTGGGGAGGTTTTCATACCATATACAAGAAAGAGTGAGTTAAAGGAGCTCAGTGAGTGTCATATGTTTATATTTAAACTTTACTTTCAAAAATATCCTCCCAAAAATCATTTGGAAATCTAAGTTTCTTAATAATTTATTCAAATCATAAATCTCATGGTCTTGCATATATATATATTTATATAAATTTATTTGAAAACACAAATGCATGCATCGTAAAAATCCATTCCATATCATGCTTCATTTAAAATCCATTCATAACATAAACATAAATTTTATAAAGAATAGCATCATGGATAAAACATGTATCCAGTGGAATCCAAGGAAATCATGTAGGGTATTTGTCGTGTTCTGGGTGAGATGAACCACCATCCCTATTGGCCAATACGACAATATCATAATGCTACAAACCACTACACTGCAGTAAAAGCTTGCCTGGTGTAAGGTATTTGTCATTTTCTAGGCAGGACGAACCACCATCCCGAGTGGCTTCTAGGTGGGACGAACCATCATCCCCATTGACCAATACAATAATATCATTCATTCATTCATTCATAGTACAGTACTTTATGACACGTAGAGGGTGACACGACAAACCCAATAGACTCAATCCTCCCTTAGTTAGTAACACACCTCTCTAATTGGACATGCCATGCCCGCATAAAGTACCTCAACCAGTTCTCATTCATATAATTTCTCTTTCATTTCATGAGGAAGGGTGACCATTGGTTTTGAAAACTTTCTTCCTTTATACCTTGAAAATTTTAGTTCATATGCTAAAAACAATTTACATAAAAACTGAATTTCTTCAAACTCTTACTAAAAACATATTAACATATTTGATTCAATAATTGATACTATAAACATTTCTTTAGATATATTCATAAAGATATTTCGTAAACTAACAACTTTCATAAACTCATTCAAGTTTCAAGATCCTTTAATATTCGTAAAAACACTTTAAGGCATGCATTTAACATTTATAAAATAGTTTTACACTCACTGATTCCTAACTCTCGAAGGTTCACGATTTCAGATTCTTTCACCTCCACGATACCTACGTATTTCCATATTCTATTATTAGGCAACATCATAACCAAACTTATTTGCATATACACTTCCATAGATATGTACCAATACACACAAATGCCTTATTACGTATGAATTTCGTAACACCTTTTTTCTAACCATATTCACCTCAATTATTCATATATAATTTCCATTCGAAATTCTTAATGACTAAGCATGTAAATATGTCAATTAAAGTCTAAATTTCATATCAATACATTAAACCCTTTTTTGGACTATTTAATCCTATGTTGGTCGAATATACACCCATTCATTTCATTCAATTTCTTTCTCATCCTAATTATGTTCCAATATTTGTAATGGGGTGTAAAATCAAGTAAATTCTATAAAATATCACACTTTTGTAAATAAGCAAAGTTGGACTGCAAAGTAACCATTTAATATCCCATAAATTCCTTTTCAATTTCCTTAATAAATTCATCATCAATATAGGCTATAAAATCATCCAAACATCCAAAAACAATTTTTCCATCACCTTATCCTGAATATGGCAGAACATGACAGCTTGTATACCAAAATTTTGATTCTAATTTTAACATCAAAACCTAATATTTTAACACATTTTCAAGCATGAAAATCACTTTAAACAATCAAACTTATATTTGTTCTTTTAAACCCCATCTCGACCGTATTATATACATATACATTCCCAACATTTCTTTAAGATTTTACACTTGAATTCGCATCAGTATAACACCAAATCTCATGGCAAAACAATCAAACTCAAATTGAACCATCATACCCATCTTTGGTCGTGACTTACATGCTTAACCAAACACCAATTTTCCTTTAAATTTTAGACCAAATTCACATGCAACATAATACCCATCGTTTTGAGGTCACAAATCCTTAAACCCAAACTTAAAATCACAACCAAACCATCAAAAACCATAAATCCAAAAAATTTCACAAACTAGTTCATGGAAACTAAAATCTTACCTCTTCAAATTAACTTTAAATGGATAGGTTTCCCTTCTAGGCTTGTGTACACCTCTTAGATGTGTTGTCAAAAATAGCCTCCAAACCTTCCATGCTTAGCTGTTGCCATTCTTCTCCTCTTATGGCCGAGACTGTCTCTCTCATTTTCTTAAGTGGTCGAATGCATCACTTGTCTTTCTTTCATTTGATTTTTGTTTCAACAATATATATTCTCTATATTGTCTTTACACTTGTCATCTATTTCCCTTCAATTACTATACACTTGTCATCTTGCATGTTTTCATCTTGACACTTGTCCCACATGCATTCTCTTTTTACGTCACTTGTCCACTTTCATGCATTTTTTCATACTTTCCAATTTCCGTACTCGAAATCATTTTCGATCCATCACGAAATTTTATTATAACTTAATTTCATATCCGAAAATTTTATTAGAATTTGATTATACATCAGGATCCAGCCATTTTAAATTATTTTATTACCTCGTAAATGAAATCATCTCTAATTCAATCCGAAAATTCTCTCATAATTTAATTTTACATCTGAAAATTTTTACTAAAATTCAATTGCACATCCGAGCACTTTAATTTATTTTATTACTCTATAAATATTATATACGTACTAAAATCGAAGAGGGTATTTTCGTCTAATAAACTTTGGATCACTTACACTCTCTTCATATGGACTTATTTTTTATCCGTCTTAATTTCGTTTAACTTTAGTACTAATTTCGAAATTTTTAATTTGTGAGGTCTGCTTTCCAAAAATTACTATTCATGCAGACATTATTCATTCAAAAAATTTTATTTATCATAAAAGAGAAAATTATGGGCTTTACATTCAACCTTTTCAACTTCTCCTCATATTAATGTCCTTATTACTTTTCCTTTGTCTCGATCTCCTCCTTCTAAGTTAGACAACTTGTATGAAATTTCTTGCGTTCCTGATGACCAAAATATTCAAGATACTATTCCTCCCATCATAAACCCTTATACTACCTTTACCAAGTCTACTTTTACTCTTCTTAAGTCCATAAAAGCTCTTGTAAAACCTAATAGGAAACCAATAAAGGAATATGTTTAGTCCAATAAGTTTGATTATTGTCCTTTGTCAGCCACTTCCCAAGAACAACATGTCACATTGGAAATCCCCCAGTCTTCCATTCAACAAAGGAAAAATGAAGGATATTCCCATATCCATTTTGGAGCCATCCATCTAGCTATAACCTATCATGACAGAAAATGTCTCTATGTCTTTTTCATATTTGCTCTCTTAAACACTAGATTTGATCAATGTATACATGCTTGCATAGGAACTTTACAAACAACTTTGAATGCAGGAACAGTGGTTCTTACCTTGTATCCTAACTTCATCATATCCCTTACAAATGAATCCTATTCATCAGCCCTTAAAGTCCAAGCACAAATCACTACTGCGACCTAAAAGACTAGATATATCCAAGCCACTCTACATTACCAAATGGTGTGGAGAATTTAAGATCATGTAATTGCCTTCCAACGACGATGCCTTGATCCTTGTAGTTGATTCACAATAGACTCCTTATTCTGTATCTATTCCTGGGCAAATTAGTAGAGAAGAACTCATTCAACTGTTACCAAAACAATAGGTAACCAGCTATAAGATCACATTTAAACAACCCGAGCCGATCATTTCAAATAAATCTACTATGAAAAAAACAATGATGGTATTACTACTATCATTTTCTCTAAGCCAGGAGCAAGTGCTCCTCCAGCAAGTTTTAAGTCTCAGTTTATGATCACTTGGATCAATTCAACAACAACAATCTACAAAGATGACTCGTAAGTTCATTCCTTTGAATGAACTGGTCAACCTATGTTCTACTTCAAAGATCCATTCATAAAGTATTGTCCATTTGACCTTGGTTGTGATTGCCAAAGATGTGAAAATGATAAAATGGAAGTAAAATATCAAGCTTGGAGCAATAGCAAATTGTCGACGTTAGAAATCAGTCGACGAAAATTCAATACTCAATTCCTGCAATCAATGTGAGAAAGCACAATATCCAAGAAAAGACACAAACAAGAACTGAGGACAGGACCAGGAACACTAAGCTTTTACGTGGTTCAGCAATAATAGCTTACATCCACGACTGTCTATCTTTTAATTTCTGCAGAGTGACAGTATATTATTAATCTCTGATGTTCTCCGTTATAATGAAGTTTAACCCATATTTATAGGGGAAGAGGCGTTACAATTATGGTTGTAGTAAAATAGGAAAAGAATCCCGAATTAATTATACTTCCCAAATAATCAAGAAAAATAAGGAAGAGAATCATGAATTAATTACACTTCCTAATTTGTTTAAATAGAATCAGGAAATTGCTCCAAATATCTCGAGATAATGTTGACTGAGTTTGAATTTGAATTAACTTCCATATCTGAAGAGAGAATCATTATTTGATTAGGTAACCGTTTTTTCTAGAAGATATTGTATTAATTACGCTTTGAGCGACCTTGAGCTGAATGCTGAGCTAGTTGAGAGCTGTGAGCTAGGGCATGCGACCTGCGAGCTGAGAGCTGAATGTTGAGCTAGCTGAGAGCTGAATACTGAGCTAGTTAAGAGCTGCGAGCTGGGGCCTACGACCTGCCAGTTGGAGGTAGCTAGGTGCGAGCTGAGAGTTTGGGTTAGTTTATTGGATTGGTTCTTTGGGCTTTTACCAGCCCATTTTTGCAGTCCTAAAAATAGGCATAACATAAGCCTCCCAGCTCTTAGTGCGATCTTCGGACTGAGAGCTAAAGTCCGCTGGTAAAAGCCAATGTGTTACTATCTACTGTGTTGCCTTTTCAGGTTCTTTCCCATTACTTGACTCATGGAGACTATTCTTGGTCAAGTGTTTATTTGCTGGATTTCAGACCACTATAAGAGCGATGAAGCGGTTGGGGCTTCAAGTCTTCGAGGAGAAGAAAAAGCTGAATAAGTTGTCTGGCAAGCTCTCGTTCACGATAGTGGAGTTTGAGAGATCATAAAGAATAGAGCAAGTCCTTCGAGTCAAACTGATGAATGTTGAGTAGCGAGTTGAAGCTGCTGAATAGCTAGCTGAAATTGCTGAGTAGCTAGCTAAAGTTGCTGAGTAGCTAGCTGAAATTGTTGAGTAGCTAGCTGAAGCTGCTGAGTAGCTAGCTAAAGTTGCTAAGTAGCTAGTTGAAGCTGTTAAGCAGCGAGCTAAAGCTGTTGAGCAGCAAGCTGAAGCTACTGAGTAGCTAGATAAAGTTGTTGAGTAGAACTGTTCAGAGGGTTGAGACCTCAGCTAACAGCATAATTGATGGAGATGTCTAGAGGGTTAAGACCTCAGCTAACAGCACAATTGATGAAGCGGTCAAGAGGTTTAAGACCTCAGCTAACAGTTAAATTTATGGAGCTGTCCAGAGGGTTGAAACCTCAGCTAACAGCTAAATTTATGGAGTTGTCCAGAGGGTTGAGACCTCAGCTAATAGCTAAATTTATGGAGTTGTCCAGAGGTTTGAGACCTCAGCTAACAGCTAAATTTATGGAGCTGTCCAGAGGATTAAGACCTCAGCTAACAGCTAAATTTATGGAGCTGTCTAGAGGGTTAAGACCTCAGCTAACAGCTAAATTTATGGAGTTGTCCAGAGGTTTGAGACCTCAGCTAACAGCTAAATTTATGGCCATAATAAGGGAAATTCATAACTTTTATTAATTTTTAATATTGAATTACAAGTTAGAGACACGACCTATTGGATGCAACTACGATGTGAATGCACTGCGAGTTTTATGTCTCTTAAGGCCTTTTGGAGTTGCAATTATATTAACTATAAAGGCTGTTGAGGTCGCGAACTTGCTGGTTGAATCACATAATCTCTCAAACGGCCTTTTTTGACTAAGTCCTCAATGACGTCCTTTAGCTCTCGGTATTGTGAAGTATTGTGCCCGAATTCATCATAATAGTCACAAAACTTGCTCTTGTTTCTGAACCTGGCAAGAGTCTTCATGGGATTGGGTTTCCCAAAGTCCTCCCTTTCTCTCTCCATTGCAAATATCTTATCCTGTGTATTTGATAGGGTGCTATAGGTATCATGACGACCCTGACGCTGAGGTCGCTCATTTCTGGGTTCATTCTTAGCTTTCTTAACGACCTGACTGTTTGCATCATTATTCTGACCTCCATTCTCCCCATTGGTTCTTTTCTTCAGCTGGTTGGAACTGGCCAATTCATCCGTTTAGTTAGACTTTTTGGGGCTGAAGGTTTCCTCCCATCTAATTTCCTTGGCAGCTCGCTCGTAGAACTCGCCCAAGTCTCTTACTGGAGACTTGTAGATACTTTCGTAGAGTTTCCCATCCTTGCGAAGCCCAGCTGAGATTGCAGTTAGGATGCTTTCATCTGAGGGATTCTCCACATTAGTGACCTCACATCTGAACCTGGTAATATAGTCTTTCAAGGACTCATTCTGTTGTTGAAAGATTGTAGTGAGATGACAAGGTGGTGCGAGCTGCCTCTTCAAAGCCTGGTACTGGCTGATGAATTTTTGCTGACATTCCTCCCAACTACCTATACTTCGAGCTGGAAGACTCTTAAACCAAGTCTGCGGAACTTAGCTCAATGTGGCTGGGAAAACACGATATTTTACCAAGGGGTTAGACGTCTGTAGGTCCATCTGTATATTAAAAGCATCAAGGTGATCGTAGGGGTCACTGTCCCTATTGTACTGTTGAATATTTGGCATCTTGAACCTCGGAGGGAGAAACTGCGTTTCAATCTCCCTTATAAATGGAGTCCTCTCTCTGTAGTGCTCACGCTGGCCTCGAGCTTCAGGTAGCGCCTCAAGTTGTTGGACCCTTTGAAGAAGCTCCTCCACCTCGTCTGCGTACTGAGCTTTAGCTCGGGCTCTATCATAACCAGCTTCTACTCACCTGCTTCCATCCTAGCTTACCCTTATCACCAGGCTTGCAGGGCATGCAACTTCTCTTTCTTCGCGAACAGGGCAACCTCCAGCTCTAAAGCGCACATTAGAGGAACGAGCTGAGCCAGCAGGTAGCTGCACCTCTCTAACTGGCCTTTCTAGCCCTTGCATTCCATGCTGCGGAAATTCCTGCCTTTGAGCCTCAACCTCATCTCTGGGCTGCGCTTGAGCCTTCACTAACGAATTGACAGCATCTGCAAGCTGTCGAACTGTGAGCTCAACGCTTCCTGCCTTTGATACCACGCCTGTTGCATCTCAACTGGAGCGCCTAGAACAGATTGGCGAGGGGGCGAGGGGGCAAGGGTGGCATGCCTGTTGCAGCACCTATTGCCTGACCATACGATGGGCCTGCTGCATGTATGGGTGCGTCCTCCATCTGCTGCATGTTGCGCTGATGCTGACTGGTCTAGCTCTCTGCTTGATCAGCCCGTGAGCCTACGTATTTAGTTTGTTTGATTCTTGCCATGTCTGAAAGTTGAAAACTTGAAATAGAACAGATTGCAGTCTGGGCCCTCTTTCTAGGGCCAAAATGTCGACGTTAGAAATCAGTCGACGAGAATTCAATGCCCAATTTCTGCAATCAATGTGAGAAAGCACAATATCCAAGAAAAGACACAAACAAGAACTGAGGACAGGATCAGGAACACTAAGCTTTTATGTGGTTCAGCAATAATAGCTTACATCCACGACTGTCTATCTCTTAATTTCTGCAAAGTGACAGTATATTATTAATCTCTTATGTTCTCTGTTACAATGAAGTTTAACCCCTATTTATAGGGAAAGATGCGTTACAATTCTGGTTATAGTAAAATAGGAAAAGAATCCCGAATTAATTATATTTCTCAAATAATCAGGAAAAATAAGGAAGAGAATCATGAATTAATTACACTTCCTAATTTGTTTGAATAGAATCATGAAACTACTCCAAATATCTCGAGATAATGTTGATTGAGTTTGAATTTGAATTAACTTCCATATCTGGAGAGAGAATCATTATTTGATTAGGTAACCGTTTTTTCTGGAAGATATTGTATTAATTACGCTTTGAGCGACCTCGAGCTGAATGCTAAGCTAACTGAAAGTTGCGAGCTGGGGCCTGGGAGCTGCGAGCTGCGAGCTGAGAGCTGAATGTTGAGCTAGCTGAGAGCTGAATACTGAGCTAGCTGAAAGCTGCGAGCTGGGGCCTGCGACCTACGAGCTGGAGGTAGCTAGGTGCGAGCTGAGAGTTGGGTCAGTTTATTGGATTGGTTCTTTGGGCTTTTACCAGCCCATTTTCACAGTGCTAAAAATAGGCATAACACAAATGAAAACAAAAAAAAAAAAGGTCAACAATGAATGCAATTTGTTCTAGAGATACCAAATAGTGATCCAGATGTTAGCTCTCTTGGTGAACCATCCGGTAAATATGATTACCTAGTCAAATACATAGCCCCATAATCATATCCTCCATAAATAAATCCCACATAGGGTTTTTGTAACCCAAAACCTGAATTACCTCTACCAAAACCATATCTCAAAACACTACTTCATTATTACAAAAAAGCCTTCAATTGGATAGCAAAAATTCTGCAACTAGCATCTACAGGGCCCATTCTAGCAATTATGATGTTTCAGCCATCACCCTCTTTCTTGCAACCTGTGCAAAATTCAAGCTAATTATGACAAAGATTTTTCCTTTTTACAGGAAACACAAAATCAAAAGCCCAAAGTTAACCTTCTTTAAACCATCAATCAGATGGTTTAGTCACCACTTTCACAACCAGAGACTGTATTAAATTGACAATTTGAGAACTCTATTCAAAACAAAGCCATGCATAAGATTGAGCAAAAGATTGATCTTATCACTTTTCAAATAGACTTTGGTACACAATGAATAGAAAATTATTCAACAAATCCAAAACCACATTACAGAACTTCAGAACGAACTAATGCATTTAGCCTGTACCATTTAAGGATTCTTATATACTTTCCTTCAGAAATATGCAGAAATGAGAAATCTTAAAGCCTACCTTGCCTCTTTATAACAAGAATTCTATCGGTAGTCTATCTAAACATTTCAACGGTTCAACCATTATACAACCTTTTTGATAACACCACATGGAATCCTTTTTTCATACCTATTTTCCCCAAATATAGTCAGCCTTTTGTAACTCCAAACACTTTGTCCAATGTAAAAAAATTGCTTTTGGAACCATAGAGCAATTATATGTTCAAATCAAAAAAGATAGAAAGGAATAATGCCAATAAACCAGACTTCTTAAAAAGAAAGGTAAATAAACTCAAGTCTCTACATCGACTTCCACTAAAAAGATAGAACCCAAAGACCCTAATCCTTTAGATCAACAAAACCCGATACAACTTATGGTGTCTAATCCAATAACCCCGATGTTAAAAGAAATGGAAACCCAACAAATTCCTCAAATGGAAGTTTCCACAAAACCTGATAATTGAGCTTTTTCAAAAAATTCATCAGTTTATATTCTTACTGACTCAGACACTGACCAGAGTGACTAATCTTCCATCAATTTTAAACCCATTCCCACTCAACATATAAACACTCAACCACACATCATGGATCCTGATAAAGAAACAATATTTGAAATAGCAGATGAACAACCATAGGCACAACCTCATGTTCATCAATAAACTAACTCATCATCATCTAAGATTCATATTTTCACAGTGGAGGACATATCCCTATCAAAGTGACGTGATAGAATGTTTGAATTCCAAGCATGACTTCAAATAGAAATGCTCAAACCCAGTACACAAGTTTCTCATGTCCTTACCCAATTCACTACCAAACTCGTAGGAATTCTAAGATAATGGTGGAACAACTTAAGCTAGCATCAACAAATGCAGTTTATACAAATGACAGACATAAACCAAGTACTGTATCTCCTTTATGACAAATTCTGTGGACTCCCATAGTCACATGAGAATCAGATAAGAAGAAAATATTTCTAGATGAAATGTTGTTCTCTTAAGAAAAAAGATGTGGACAAGTATTACAAATAAATGTTCAGAAAATATCATGTCTTATGTGGCATGGATGACTTTAATATGAAATAAGCATTTCTTGCTTCAACTCCAGAATCACTCAACCAGGAAACAACTAAGCTGAAGCAAGTTTAAAATAAATAGTCGAATCAAACTTCTCTTAAAAAAATCTATCAGTTTGTACTAAATGCATTAGACAAACTGTGTGCTTAAAAGAAATTCTTTGAAAATTATCTCAAGAGATCTAAGCAACACTAAAAAATATATTACCAACCAGACTTATAGATCAAACGCAAATATAATAAAGACTGTTTGTGTAGACCTCACAAGATGTCACATGTCAAAAAGTACAGTCTTCTCAAGTCACACAGGTCATATGACACATATCAATTCAAATGCAATCATAGATCTTGTAAACTAAAAGTTAGGCAATTGCTTAAAAAGAACATATTTCCTTCAAGATTTACAGATTGATGCTATCTTTGCAATGGCAAAGGCCATATTGTAAAAAATTGTCTAGTCAAAAAGAAGCAATACCAAAAGTTGATTTAACAACTTTCTACGATCACAGAGCTCTCTCTTTTTTACGATGAAATCAAAAGTATTTTCTCTGTGGATCTTAAGCCAACCACAGAATCTCTTCTATAGTATGAAAAGGATGATTCTGATAATCATTCAAACTACTTGGATGACTTCTGTTACCATATCCAAAAACTAGTTTAACAGTTCATCTTCTCCATATGTCCTATTCCCTTAACACTTATTCAAATCCTTTTGTCCAAATATTCCAAACCCATTGATACCATAGCATTCATTGACATTAGCGCAACCAAGTCAATCATGAATCCAAAAATCCTTCATTCTTATTACTGGAAACCACATCAAAAACATTTTTAAATAGCTAGTAGTGACATCTTCACTACCAATGTCATCAGTTGCCCTATAAAAATTCAAATCTTTCCCGCATATTTTACCTCTCACAAGTTCAAATCTCCCAAGAAATGATATGATTCTAGATTTTGATATTTATGCTAAACTTTCAAAACTTAAGGTTCTTTCAAAAGTTACTTAGTATAAATCCTTCTTTCAACCACAAACAAATTACGCTAAATTGTTTTCAGTCTCACAGAACTATTTCTCCCAAATCCAAACACCAATTGTCCAAAACTCCTGCGCAAAAAATCATACTGATTTTCTCCAAAAATGCAATAATCTTTTGTGGTAAAATTTGGATGATTTTGTTTCTCTTCCTTTTTACCTCAGTGAAAACATCAACCCAACAAAAGCTAGTTATATGGGAATGACTCATGAACATTTAGTTCTTACTCAACAAGAATGCCAACAACTTCATGCTTAAGATCTGATAGAACCATTAAACTCTTTCTAAGCATGTGAAGCCTTTTATGTTGATAGAAGAGCAGAAAAAAACTAGAGGAAAACTTTGTCTTGTCATAAACTATCAACCTTTCAACCATTTCTTACAAATGATAAATTACCTTTACCTTCCAAAAACAACTTGTTTTCTAATCCCCGTGATGCTAAACTATTTTCTAAATGTGATTTGAAAGCAGGTTTCTACCAACTAGTGTTAACTCTGAAGACAGATACAAAATAACTTTTTGCATGCCCAATCACCATTATCAGTGGAAAGTCATGCCTTTTGGACTTAAAATAGCCCTTTCGCTTTTTCAAAAAGCCATGACTACCATTTTCAAACCAATCATTCACTCAACCCTTATCTACATCGATGACATATTCTTGTTCTAAAAAAATGAACAGAGTCATCTTCAACTTTTGTCTCAATTCATTGACATAGTCAAGAACACTGGTATTATGCTATCAGAAAATAAGATGCAGATAGCACAGCTAGTCATTCAATTTCTTGGGATGCAAATTGATCAAGGAAAATACAAACCACAGCCCATATAGCTCAAGAAATTCAAAAATTTCTAGATATCCTTGATACCAAAAAATGAATTCAACAATTCTTTGGAATTGTGAATTATGTTAAAACCTTCATCCCCAAATTGTCAAAACAAATCAAACCACTTCTTGACCTTCTCAAAAAGGAATCACCGCCTTGGCCAGACCGTCAAACTCAAGTCGTGATCAACCTTAAGAAAATCACTTAGAACCTTAAACCGCTCAAAATACCTTCTACAGGTTGAAGGATTCTCCAAACAGATGCTAGTAAAGAATTCTGAGGTGCAATTCTCATTGAAAAAGACAAACATGAAATCAGACACTTATATGGATACCAAAGTGAAAGATTCAAATCTCATCAGCAACACTACCACTCTACTTTTAAAGAGATTCTTGTAGTAAAAAATGTGATTGAGAATTTTGAATTTCATCTCATAAGTCATCACTTCTTGGTGGAATTTGACATGAAATCACTCCAACAAATGCTTCGATTTCACAAAAAGAAGGTGCCACATCAATAGCTTCTTCGATGGATAGAATGGGTAAGTAAGTACTCTTTCTTAGTCAAGCACATTAAAGGTGAAAATAATGTACTTGTAAACTACCTGTTTAGGCCCAAACCAGAAACGAACATAGTCAATATCAGACCATGTTTCATGTTCTCGAATTTTTCAAGTACATCTCATACCCAAAACATTCAAACTTCGTAGTATGATATACCTCTAGAATTTAATGAGCTTGCATAGTTCCAGTTTCCATATCATAAAATCAAATCTTTGATGTTTCATTATCAGCTTAAATGTGTTGAAAATTATGGTCAAGATCTTATAAATTCTCTATGAATTCGTTTTGTTTACCTATTTGCAAAAGTCTTCACCCTTCCAACAAACACTTACCACCATTTGTTTAATTTCCTAGAAGAATTGTTATGGTTCTTTTGGTATTTGTCACATCTATATCATTTCGCCATTGAAATCCCAACTCATCTCATGATCAGAAACCTAGAATGGTATCACAAAACCAATGATAAACCAGTTTATCACCTTGTTAACTTCCTCTAATGGTTTCAACCAATCCCAAGTTAGCAAGAATGGTTTTACAACTAACACCCATAAAAAACAATAATCAATCTTCTTGTTTCACATACCTAACCATATCATATCAGATGGATTACACTTTTCACAACCTTAGTTTGAATTCATAACACAACATCCAATTCAAGTTTTCAGTAAAGCATTCAACTACCCAGCTTAGATCAGGCTATCTAAAAGATTCTGTTTGAAAAAAATTAGACTATTTCTTTAGAGATATGGCTAGTAATTGAAGATGATGTAACATGGAACAATTCCCATCATCCTATCTTGATTAATTCAAACAGGCGGAAAACAAATGCATACACTCTCGCAACCTAATTTCTCAGTCAAGTTATCTTGAATGGTATTTTTCAAATTCCCAATCAGATACACAACAAGAATGGGAAATCTATAAAGCAAAAGCAATATATGATTTGATCAGGACCAATAGACAATATCATCACAAAAGAATAAAGCACGACCAATCAAACCCATTAGATGACTCACCAACCTTATTGAGAACTCACCTACTCGCACTTATCTAGAGCTAGCTACATGGATTCAGAGTATTGGTTGTCTTAACCTCAATGATGAAAAGGCATGAGATCAAATCAATCTATCATACATCTCATTTTGATAAAAGCAACAAAAGCAAATTTTCTATAATCAAAAGCATTGTGTGGTATATAAATAATTAAAAGTTATCGGCTAGATAACTTTAAATTATTAAAGTATATCGGTCATATGTATTAAAGATTTGCTAGTCAAAACCAAAAGAAAATTTTGTATTATTTTTATGGGCCATCTGTGAAAGCTTGACGCGTCAAAAGCTTGTTGGTCATAGAAATCTTATCTTTTATCTGTTAGTCATGTGTTAACAAACATGTAAAATAATTGCAAAATTGTCAGTCATTTTACTTTAATTATTAGACTAGAATCATTAGCCATGATGATATTATTTTTGTCAATTTGTTCTAGAGCTTTTCTATATAAGCTCACCCCTAATCTTTCAGTTGTAAGCTTCACCAGAAGAAGATATTAAGTAATAACAATGTTTTCACAAACCCCCTCAGCTAAACAATTTATTTCTTATTTAAATTGCATTTAGAATGCAATAAAATCCTTTGTGACCACCATGCTCTAGCATTGCATGTCCACTTGGTTTTTGGATTGTTTTCGGGAAAAGAATACATAGATAAGAGGAAGACCTTGACTATGTTAGCGAATTGAGACAAAAGTTGAAGATGACTGTGTCCCTATTTTTAGAATAAGAGAATTTCATCGATGTTGACAATGGCTGAGTGAAGGATTAGTTTGAAAATTGTAGTCATGGCTTTTTGAAAAAGTGAGAGACTACTTTGAGTCCAAAAGACATAACTTTCAACTGATAGTGGTGATTGGGTATGTAAAAAATTGTTTTATATCTGTCTTTAGGGTTAATATCTAACTGCCACAAGTCTGCTTTCAAATCAAATTTAGAAAATAGTTTAGCATCATGTAGATTAACAAACAAGATTTTTTTGGAGGGTCAAGGAAATTTATCATCTTGTACGAAATGGTTGAAAGGTTGATAGTTCACAATAAGGCTTCACATGCCCAAGGGGAGTCTGATGGTTCTATCAGATCTTAAGCATTAAGTTGTCGGCATTCTTGTTGAGCAAGAACTAAATGTTCATGAGTCATTCCTATATGACTAACCTTTGTTAGGTTGATGTTTTCATTGAGGTGAAAAGGAAAAGAGATAAAACAGTCTAGATTTTGCCACAAAGAATTATTGCATTTTCAGAGAAAATCAGTATGATTTTCTGCATAGAAGTTTTGGACAATTTGTGTTTTGATTTGAGAAAAATAGTCTTGTGAGACTGAAAAAAATTTAAGATGATCTATCCATGGCTGAAAGAAGGATTTATATCAAATACCATCTAAAAGAATCTTAAGTTTTGAAAGTTTAGCATAAACATCAAAACTTAGAATCATATCTTTTCTTGGGAGTTCTGAACTTAAAAAGTAGTGAGGGGAAGAACAAACGAGAAAGATCTAAATTTTTATAGCGTGATTGATGACATTGGTAATGAAAATGTCACCACCGGTTGGTTGAAAATGTTCTTAATGTGGCTTCCAATAATAAGAAGAAGGATTTTAGGATTCATGATTGACTTGGCTGCGCTAATGTCAAAGAATGCTATGATATCAATAGGTTTAGAATATTTGGACAAAAGGATTTGAAGATGTTAAGGGAATAGGACACTTGAAGAAGATGAACTATTGAATTGGTCGAAATCATCTTTTTCATACTATAGAAAGGATTCTATGGTTGGCTGATCATCCATAGAAAAAAGACTTTCAATTTCATCGTCAGAAAGAGAGAGTCATGTGATCTTAGAAAGTTGTTAAATCAACTTTTAGGACCGCTTCTTTTTGACTGGACAGTTCTTGCAAAATGGTGTAAAACCTAAAATCTTGGCTTTTGGAAACTAATTGTCTTTTCGGATGAATAGTATTTTCAAACGAAAAGTGTCCAGGTGAATAGTAATTTTCAAAAATCAGACCTCGTGAATTAAAAGCTCTAAAATTAATATTAAAATTAATAGAAACCAAATCGGACTGAAGATAAGTTTAATCGAAGAGATTTTGAGGGATTCAGAGTTATTGGACGAACATATCAAATTAGAGTATTTTATGGTCAATTTGAGGATTTAAGGGTCATAGAATATTTTTGAAAAATTTGCGGTTAAAATGCGAATTTAAAATTTTTAGAGGACTAAGTAGATATTTTGTCTACTCAAGTACACTTGGATTGTATGTGAGTATTACATGGAATGAGATCTCATAAAGAAACACAATCCATATGAAATGAAATAGGTCAATAAGAGCTTAACACTTGAAATCTACTATCTTGGAAAAGTTTATATAAAGGGGACTTGATGGGAAATGAGAAGTAAAAGTGAAAAGAAGTTGAGAGAAAGAGAAAGGAGTTGGCAAAGTAAGGAAGGAGAAGCTTTAAGCAAGAGAGAGGGGGTGTGACTGAGTGCAAGACTGATCTGACCTATTCAGATCAGTTGAGCCATTTTGAGAGAAAGAATCGGAGTAATTCAAGAGAGAACGCTGTTAGAGGAATGGAGCTCGGCCTAGATGATGTCTCTACCTAGTGGGAAAAGTAAGGTAAGGTTGTTGTCATTATAGATCTTGAGTTGATTTTAGGTATTCTTAACGCTTACAAGTTATTTAGTTTGAAGGAGAGCTCGTGATCCAAAGTGTGCAAGAAGAGCAGTAGCCTTACTTGTCAGTTAGAGTGATTTCCAAGCCTTTGAAGTGGCATGCGAGCTAAGATTGAGGATCCGCTCATTTGGAGTTGAATCAATGAGGTGAGTGTTAGATCTCATAGTCATTGTGTGAAATGGAATATGTGATGTTAAGTTTGATATAAGTTTGATGATGCGAGCTGCCATGTATTGGTTATGAGTATATATTGGTCAAGTTGTCATTTTAGATGTGGTTATTGGTGTAAAACCTAGAAAGAGTGCTAAAACATAGTATGTATGAGTTAGGACTGATTTAGACTAGGACAGTAATCTGCCAAAGAGTTAAGGGTTGCGAGTTGGGAATGCTGCAGTCCATTTCAGTGCCTGGGTTGATCAAGTGGCAGCAACTCGCAATAAGGGCAAGCTTGTCGAGCTAAGTAGTGCTCGTATTTTATGTCGAGCTAGCTAAGGTAGTAGCTCGCAAGGACGAGTTGGGTTATACTTCATCCATAGCAAATCTGTTCGAGCTTAGCTCAGTTAACAACTTGTAAAAGGCGAATTGGGCTGGAGAGGTAGCTCGCTAAGGGCTAATTGGAAGGGAGCTCGCTATTCAAACCAAACGAGCTGGACAAGAGCTCCCAGAAAATAAGCTAGGCGATAGCTCGTAGCTCAAGCTCGGCCCTTAATTGAAGTGCAGTATTTTGTATGTTGGAATGTGAGTTTTCGAATGGATTGTTAGGACTAACAAAATCACACTGGTATTAAAGTGTAAGTGGAGCAGTGAGCCAGTAAAATACGCAAAAGAGTGGTTATACATATTAGACAACAAGTAGTGAGTGTGGTTTCTTTCAAAGCATTTATAAGTTCATATATTGAATTTATTTATTGAACTTGTTTACTTTTAAATTATTATATTGAAATGATCTACATTGCGTGTCTCCAGTTTTGTATTTATATTGCATGTGAGTTCTGAATTTTATATTATCCATGTTTATATACTTTAGTAGCAAAGCAATTTATTAAGAAACATGCCAGAAAAATAGTTTCGACCTAAATTAATGTATTTTTGAAAAAAAAAAAGAGAAAAGAAAATTTAAGTAGCTTAAAAAGATTTTATATGTCTATAGTTTACCGTAACCCCAAAGATTACTAACCGAAATACCGTATACGTGTATGGCAAATGTGATTAGGAGCGTCACTAACTATGGGAGTTCTAAATCATAATTAGTAAGTCGCTCTCTGCACGTATACGGTAGTGTAGATCTATCTAATGTTACGGTGGTTGGGAGCATCACTAACTATGGGGGTTTTTGAGTCATAGTCAGTCAGTCACCCTCTACACATATACGGTAGTGTAGATTTGTCTAATGTTAGGATGGTTGGGAGCATCACTAATTATGGGGGTTTTGAGTCATAGTTAGTCAGTCACCCTCTGCACGTATACGGTAGTGTAGATCTACCTGATAGTAGGGTGGGTGTCGCGATCTCTGAGGTCCCTTACCGACAACTACACAGAAAGATTTCCCTAATCCTAGTGACGTGTGCGAGTTTTGTTACCGTTATGTACATGTACCGTCACGAAGGATAAATTTCCCTATTACCAAATGAGGCAAGTTTCAGAAAGCAAAACAAGTCCTTAGACGTGAGATTGCAGATATCAAGAAAGCTATACCACAAGAAAGATTTATGAACATTATTATGATTTTCAAATAAAATTACATTTATATATTATGCTTGATTTATATTTTATTAATTCAAGTTAAAGTATTAGTTTTCTTAAAAATCTTTTGGGAGGAGTATATATATTTTTGAAAACGAGTTTCAAAGTTGATAAATTACCCACTCACTGAGTTTATGATCACCACTCATTTCCTTGTTTTATAAAAATTCTCCCCAAATGAAAGTACGAGCCAGAGATTTGAGGACGCTTAGTCAAGTGTGCTCGGGGAATGATACGTGACGCAATTGCACTAGTTCGTTTGCTCCACATTATCATATATTGCATATCTTTTGAACATAATGCATGTTTCATAAACTTTGAATTGAGAACGTATATTTCATGTATCTCGTATTATATTTTGTGAATCATGTGGGCACTTTGTTTTATTTTGTTTTAGTGGATTTCTTATTATCTTTGAATGAAAACGTATTTAAAAAAGTATTTTGAAGAGTTTCATGAAGGTTTCAGTAAAAGAAGAAGACTTAACTTTACGAGAACTTTTCAACCGGTTTGAGAGGCCACCGTGAGGTTGTCAAGCAAGCTGCCTAGTGTAGAAAGAAGAGGCCTGTCAAATGGCCTTTGTCATTGCAAAGATAGCATCGGTCTATAGATCTTGAAACGAAATTTTTTCTTTCTAAGAAATTGTCTTGACTTTTGGTCTTCGAGATCTATGATTGCATCTGAATCGGTGTGTCATGTGACCTGTGTGACTTGTGAAGATTGTACTTCTTGACATATGACCTCTTGTGAGGTTTACATGAACAGTCTTTATTAGATTTGCATTTGATCTATAAGTCTGGTCGGTAACAAATCTTTGAGAGTTGTTTGGATCTCTAAAGATAATCTTCAAAGAATTTCTTTAGAACACACAATTTATCTAAGACATTTAGTACAAACTGATAGATCTCTCTAAGATCAGTTTGATTCAGCCATTTATTTTAAAGTTGCATCAGCTTAGTTGTTTCCTGGCTGAGTGATTCCGGAATTGATGAAAGGAATGCTTGTTTCATATTAGTGTCATCCATACCACGTAAGACATGATATCTTCTGATCATTTCTTTGTAATGTTTGTTTAGATCTTTTTATTTTTCTTAAAAGAACAACATTTAATTTGGAAATATTTTCCTCTCATCTGATTCTCATGTGATTGTGGGAGTCCAAAGAGTTCATCATTAAGGAGATATAGTGCTTGGTTTATGTTTGTCATCTATATAAACTACATTTGTCGATACTAGACTAAGCTATTCCACCAGTGTCTGAGAATTCCTGTGAGTCTGGCAATGAACTAGGTAAGGACATGAGAAACTTATGCGCTAGGTTTGAACATTTCTGTTTGAAGCCATGCTTGGAATTCAAGCATTCTGTCACGCCACTTTGATGGGGGTATGTCATCTACAGTGAAGGTATGGATCTTAGATGATGATGAGTTAGTTTGTTGATGAAGATGAGGTTATGCCTTATGATTATTCATCTGCTATTTCAAATATTGTTTCTTCATCAGGATCTGTAATGTGTGGTTGAGTGTTCATATATTGAGTAGGAATGGATTCAAAATTGATGGAAGATTGGTCACTTTTGTCAGTGTTCGAGTCAGTAAGAATATGGACTAACTCGGTGCCTACTGACTGAGAAGAAGATATGGCTGATAAATCTTTTGAGAAGGCTGAATTATCGGGTTTTATGGAAACTTCCATTTCAAGAATTTGCTGGGTTGTCATCTCTTTCAACATCAGGGTTATTGGATTAGACACCATAAACTGCATTCGGGTTTTGTTGATATGAAGGTTCAAGCTCTTTAGGTTCCATCTTTTTGGTGGATGTAGATGTAGAGACTTAAGTCCATTTGCCTTTCTTTTTAAGAAGGCTAGCTTGCTGGTATTGCTCATCTCTATCTTTTTTAATTTGAGCATATAATCGCTTTGTGGTTCCAAAGGCAATTTCTGCACTGGACAAAGTGTTTAGAGTGGCTGACTGTATTTGGGAAAAACATGGAAAAAGGATTCCATGTGGTGTTATCAAAAAGGTTTGTATAATGGTTGAACTGATTGAAATGTTTGTGTAGATTGCTGATATAATTCTTGTTGCAAAGAAGTAAGCTAAGCTTTGAGATTTCTCATTTCTCCATTTTTTTAAAGGAAAGTAGATAAGAATCCTTGAGTGGTAACGACTAAATGCATTAGCTCGTTGTGAAGGTTTGTAATATGATTTTGGACTTATTGAATAATTTTCGTTGTTTGTTGTGCACCAGAGTCTACTTGAAAAGTGACAAGATCAACCTTTTGCTCAATCTTATGCATGACTCTATTTTGTGTGATAACGTTCTCAGATTGCTAGTTTAATTCAACCTCTGCTTGTGAAAGTGGTTTAACTAAACCATCTGATTGGATGGTTTGAGGAGGGTTAACTTTGGGCTTTTGATTTTGTGTTTCCTACAAAGAGACAAAGGTTTTGTCATAATTTGCTTGGTTTTGTGCAGGTTGCAAGGAAGAGGGTGATGATTGAAACATCATAATTACTAGAATGGGCTATGCAGATATTGGTTGTGGATTTTTTGCCATCCAATTAAGGGCTTTTTTGTAACAAGGAAATGGTGTTTTAAGATATGGTCTTAGTGGAGGTAATTCAGGTTTTGGGTTACAAGAATTCCATATAGGATTTGTTGGTGCATGATATGATGAATGGGCTATGCATTTGACTATGTAGTCATATTTGTTGGATGGTTTATCAAGAGGGCCAACATTTGGATCACCATCTTGGTATCTCTGGAATAGATTGCATTCACTATTGACTTTATTTTGTTTTCATTTGCTACTGCTCTGAACTTGATATTCTGCTTCCATTTCTGTCATTTTCACATCCTTAACAATCACAACCAAGGTCAAATGGATAGAACTTTGTGAATGGATCTTTGAATCAGAAAACAGGTTGACCAACTCGTTCAATGGAATGAAATGAGGGGTCATCTTTGTAGATTGTTGCTATTGGATTAATTTAGTGATCATAAACTGAGAGGCAAAACCTGCTGAAAGAGCACTTGGTCCTAGCTTAAAGAAAACGATAGTAATAGTACCATCATTGTTCCTTTTTATGGTAGATTCAATTGAAATGATCAACTTGAATTATTTAAATGTGGTCTCATAACCAGTTACCCAATGTTCTGATAACAACTGAATGAGTTCTTTGTTGATTTGCCAAGAAACGGATACACAATAAGGAGTCCATTGTGAATCAACTACAAGGATCAAGGCATTAATGCTGGAAGGTAGTGAAAGAGCAATTGTATGATTTTGAATTCTTAACACCATCTGGTAATGTAAAGTGGTTTGGATAGATCCAGCCTTTTGAGTCGCATCAATGATTTATGCTTGGACTTTAAGGGCTGATGAATAAAATTCATCTATAAGGGACATATTGAAGTTAGGATACAAGGTAAGAACCACTATTCCTGCATTCAGAGTTGTTTGTAAAGTTCTCATGCAAGCGTATATGTGTTGATCATATATAGTATCTAAAAGAGCAAGTCTGACAGAGGTAGAGAGACCTTTTCTACCATGATAGATTATAACTAGACGAATGGCTCCAAAATGGATATGGGAATATCCTTATTTTTCCATTGTTGAATGGAAGATTGAGGGATTTCCAACGTGACATATTGTTCTTGGGGAGTGGCTAACAAAGGACAATTATCAAACTTACTAAACTCAACATGTTCCTTTATTAGTTGCCTATTAGGCTTTACAAGAGCTTTTATGGACTTAGAAAGAGTAAAAGTAGACTTAGTGAAGGCAATATAAGGGTTTATGTAGGAGGAATAGTACCTTGAATTTTTTTGGTTATCAAGAAGAAATTTCATACAAGCTGTCTAACTTAGAAGAATAAGATCAAGATGAAGGAGAAGTAGTAGGGACATTAATATGAGGAGAAGTTGAAGAGGTTGAAGATGAAGATTCCATAACCTTATAAGACTTTCTTCTTTAAGTGTGCAAGGATGAGTATTGTGAAGTTTTTGCCACCATGGCTCTAATACCATAAGGGGTACTTGGCTTATTGGATCGTTGTCTTGTACTCAAACACATAGAAACTATGATAGCCAACCCTTACTATTCACTCCTTGGATCTTACATAGTCAAGGCCTTATGAAAGAGATAAAGGTATACTCTATGCCTAACTGGATAAGATATCCTTTTTCATGAGATGCATCAGAGCCCCGCTTTTCAAACCTTAGTGTCGAGTTCAAGCCCTGGCTACTACGAAAGCAAGCTAATCCCAAAAAGGCCCTATATGTTGGGATGAGAGGAAGAGATAAAAGTATACTTAATATATAACTAATAAGATATCCTTTTCAGTGAGATAACATCCCCAATTACAAATGAAATTTTAATCCACTCTCTCCATTAAAGAAATTACTTGTTGAAAAAAAAAATCCAAAGCAAATCTTATATTAATAAAAAAATTAAAAAATTAAAAATTAAAAAAAAAAAAAAAATTCGCCAACAACAACAGCGTTGCGAGGTACCTACTTGCTTCTATTGGTCGTTGAGGGTCAAAGTCCATCCATTTAACATGATGTTGACTCTACTCGAAATAATGCCGGTGACTTTCCCATCACTTCGGTTGACGCACTCTTTTCTACTTTGCACATTACTTGCCTTCTATATATGTATTAATCATCTAGTAACTTTTGACCAAGTGCTTGCCAGCATAGCCAGGAAAGAAAAGCTACAAAACAAAACTGCTTTCCTGCTAATCAATCATTGATAGACTACTAATAGGAAAGTATCTCATGTTTTATTTCTTAGAAAAGAGAGTTTTTTTTTCTTTTATTTATTTTATCTTTATTTCGAAATATTTTATTTATTTTATCTACTCAATAATTGTTACAGTTAAAATTATACAGGGGTGGATGTACATGTAAGATAATTTGATGTGCTTGGTGTTTTACCTGGCTTCTACGAAAGTAAACTGATCCCAAAAAGGCCTTATGGGTTGGGATGAGGAGAAGAGATAAAAGTATACTTTATCTCTAACTGCACAGGATATCCTTTTTAATGAGACAACATTTCTAATTACAAATGAAATTTTAATCCACTCTCTCCTTTAAAGAAATTACTTGCTGAAAAAAAAATCCAAAACAAATCTTAAAAAAAAAAAATAAAAAACAACAACAACAGTGTTATGAGGTATAGATACCTGAGGTCAAAGTCCATATGTTTAATATGATATTGACTCTGCTCGTAGTAATGCCGATGACTTTCCCATCACTTCAGTTGACGCACTCTTTTCTACTCTACACATTACTTTCCCTCTATATACGTGTTAATCTTCTAGTAACTTTTGACCAAGTGCTTGCCAGGAAAGGAAGCTACAAAACAAAACTGCTTTCCTTCTAATCAATCATTGATACACGGTATCTAATAGGAAGTATCTCATGTTTTATTTCTTAGAAAATAGAGTTTTTTTATTTTATTTATTTTATCTTTATTTTGAAATATTTTATTTATTTTATCTACTTAATAATTGTTACAGTTAAAATTATACAGGGGTGGATGTACATGGAAGATAATTTGATATGCTTGGTGTTTTACCTCGTAGGAAAGAAAAATTCATATATATATATATATATTGACTATTACATTATTTCAAAGTTTGGGAGATAGGGAGATCGGACTTACGACCTCTTAGGCGTAAGTTGAAGGGTATATTATTACACCCACGTCATTTTGTCAAAATTCGAATATTTTTACTGTCCTTTATTTATTTATTTGTTTATTATTTTAAATATCTTGTGTGTTGTGTGTACTGGTCGGGTGGGAACAAAAATGTGGGATTCCATACCGAAAATCATTATTATTCTAACAATTACATCTGTTTTAGATTGCATGGTAATTTTTGGTCAAGAATGCATCGAGGCAGGGATGGCAATTACTCCTGGAAACTCGTCCACTTGCAATCTTTAACTGCAATAAATGGGTGTGGATTTTATTAACTAGATTTATGGGTGGGTGTGGATGTGAAATTCCACATCCGATGTGGGTTAATCGTTCAAGTGCAGGTGGGAAAAAACGTTTGCACCGACACTTGCGAACCCACAAAAAAATTTGTAATCATAAACTGGCACATTTTTTGTTTTATTATACTGGATTAATAAAATTAATGTTTTTTCCATGTTGAATTTATTATGTTAGAACCATGTTTGTTGAATTTAGCATGTTCGAAAATCAAGTTTAGTTGTATCTTTTTTCACATTGTTGTTAGGATTTGAAAATGATACAAATTTTGATTATTATGTTATATTTGAGGACATAATTTTATCATAAATTAATTAAGAACAAAAATTAAAATTTTTTGTGGGTTCACGAATGGAATCCAGGTTTCATTTGAACCTGTGGGAACACTCTAACCTACAAAATTTTGCGGATGTAGGTGCAGGTTTTGTCAAATTTATTCAAACATGTGAAAGTGATTATTAAATTTTATCAAATTCTATCAAATGCAATATTATATTATCCTATCCAATCTCGCGTACCAAACGAGACCCAATACATGAAAGGGATGTCTGTTTTTGTCATTAAATTTCAAAGGATTTAAATAAACCCATTTACAAATGCTTTGTTAGTATTTTACTTTTTCACCTCGCTATAATATTAAAAATTTGCCTCAAATCATCTAAAAAAAAAAAAAAAAAAATCATAAGATCTTGTTTCCAAAAAAAAAAAAAAAAAAAAATCGTAAGATCGTCTTACCTTATTTGAACTGAAAAGTAGTAAAAAATAGAACGCTTAAGATTTATTCCAAAAGTGCTCTCTAGATATTATTGATCTATTACTCACTTTATCCATGACAAAATGAGAGGAATACACAGGTCTTTACATGGCTGATGGGTGACGTTGAATGAGCCAGATACACACACACGCACCAAAAAAAAAAAAAAAAAAAGGGGGGGGTGTGGCGGGCGGGGCGGCGGAGGGGGGTGGTGCTCTTAGTTGTACCTACGCATGTTTCTTTTTTTTTTATTTTTTATTTTTTTATGAATTTTTATGCAATGTTTTAAAATAATTTTTTAATACATATTTGTTCGAATCAAAAAATTTTGTATTAAAGATAAATTTGTAGTTTTTTATTTGCTTGATTAATTTATATACATTAAACAAATAATAAATGTATATGTATATGTTTTTTAATGTTTAATGTAAACGCATTATCTATATATACATATATATATTTGTGAATGTTAAGTTATATTAATTTAAAATTTTGACGGTAATGTGTGGTTTTTCAATATCCATCCATTTATTTCCTTACAATCGAAAGGTGAAAAAAATAAATGAATTCAAAGCAAATGGCAATCCTTAGAATATAAAGAAATAGATGTGGATGATCATTGAAATTACCAATTTTAGTTAAAATTTTTAGTTGATGGATTACACTTGATTGATTATAAGGTTGCAATAACTAATTTTAATATGCGTATTCCCAAATCTTGCCCTATTTCCAAATATCTCATTGGATCTCATTAAAAATTTTTAATAAAATCTTTATAAAATTTATAGAATCTATGAATTCCATTAAAATCTATCATTAAAAATAAAAATAAAATTTCATCACACTCTAATAAATTTTATGTTGAATACATAGATTGAATACACTTTTCTTAGTTCGAAAAACAATAAACACCTTAACATTTATATTCTTATATTAAAACGAGAAATGAGCATGTTATTTAAAATTAAGGGTCAGATTTTAGACAATATTAAGACTTCACTTAAATTCAAACTTTTTATCTAAATGATATAATAAGATGATTAGTTGTAATTAAATTAATTACGAGCTAATATATTGATTATATATTGGTTACAATTAAGCATGTTATGGATAAAATTTTAAATAGTATAACAATATTACTTTCAAAACAAATGTGATGTTAATTTTCAAACTGGTAGAATGACTTTCTAATGAGCAATAGTGTAACAATATTACTTTTAAAACAAATGCGATGTTAATTTTCAAACCGGTAGAATGACTTTCTAACTCATTAGAGCTTCAGGTCCCAGGCAGACCCCAGGCAGTCCTGCGCCTCCTTTGAAAAATTAAAAAAATTTGAGGTTCCTGTGTTTTGGTCTGACACTTACGTAATAAAGTATTATGTCATGTTGGCCCCCTCAAGTGTTGCTGTCAAACAATTTCTTTCTTTCTTCATTTTATGTTTAGGGAGATTTATTATTTTTAACCAAATAAAAATAAAATTTTTGTTTTTACTCAGTTTTTTTTAATTATTTTTGACCTCTCGAATAAATTGTTTCCATCCTATACCAAGATTACTAAACTACCCTTAAGTCAAAATCATTCAATTATCTTAATCTAAAGTTATCAAAATAGTCTTCTTCTTCCTAACAACATCCTTATCTCTTTTCTTTACTCCATTCATGATTTTTCTTCTTCCATTCACCATTGTAGCAAAAAAAAAAAAAAAAACCCCTCCTAATAAGAGATTCTTCACTAAAACTTCTTTATCCATTGAAGATTTTTTATTCATTCAAATATTATCCATTGAAAGTTTTGAAGTTTCTTCTTCCATTTCAAATAATTTGAGTTTTAAAAGTAATATATATATTTTGTTTGTTGGTTTTTAGGTTGTTTTGTTTAAATTGCAAACTATAGGCTTTAAGAGTGATTTGATTGTGATATATGATATCTATAAGGTAGATCTATAGTTTCTGCAAAATCTGAGATAAAATCGGTGTTTTTATTTAACTAAAAAACTAATATCGATTTTTCTAACAAGTGAAAACCAATTTAAGCATGAGATTGGTTATTCATTGTAATTAAAAACCAATATTAGTTTTTCATTTCAATGAAAAACCGATTTAAGCAATTTTTTCATATTTTTGATATTTGTTGTGTTTTGGATGTTGTGTATTGAATTTAGTGTTATATGTGGTTACATATGTTTTATTTTGTTCTATTTGGTTTGATTTGGCTTAGAGTGTTGTGAGTGCACAATAAATCCATCAACCAATTTTTAAGTGGATTGAAAAATTGGTACAGATTGGTTATTCATTGGGATTAAAATCCAATATCGGTTTTTTGTATCAATAAAAGACCAATTTAAGCAAATTTTTCATATTTTTGATATTTGTTGTGTTTTGGATGCTATGTATTGAATTTTAGTGTTATATGTGGTTAGATATAATTTTATTTTGTTCTATTTGGTTTGATTTGGTTGAAAGAGTTATAAGTGCACAATAAATCTGTCAATTGGTTTTTAAGTGGACCAAAAATCCGGTACCAAATTTTTGGTCAATCAAAATTATGCTAACACTACCTGACTCAGTTTTTAAGTGGACCAAAAACTGAGTTAGACAGTATTAACATAATTTTGATATTTCTTGTATATATAAATTTTTACTGTTGGTTATTGATTTGTAGTGTTAGATTTGTTCATTATTATTGTATTTTATAATGTTGACCCATTAGAATGAGATTAATTTATTAATATTCTTTGAATATTATAGAAATGGCTTGAGAGATGATTGTAATCAACTTCAATGGAGACTGGAATGAATCTAACTATGTTATGGGTGAGTCGATCATGTGTGAGGTCCCTAAAAATAATAGTTTTTCATCATTGATGAACATTGTGTACAGAAAGGCTAGCATTGATAGAAGAATGTGAGATATCCGTATTTATCATTTACTATAAAGTATGGCAAATAGCCAAGTTAAAAAGATATGTATCATGTCTGATCTTAGTGTTATTGGCCTGATGACAGTGAAAAATATTGATGTTAGAGAGATTTATATCAATAAAATTGTAAAAGATTTTTAAGCTGGAGTTAGTAGGCATACTGTTCGTCCAAATGTCACTAACTTAGTACTAAACACAAAACATGATGTGTTAGATATGGATAGACCTATAAATCCGCATATAGTTGAAATTCAATTTCATCTTATTTCAGGTATTAATAGCAATCAGATTGATGCTTCTGTTGCCTCATTTACATCTATGAAAGTCTCATTTGTGACATTAATGATAAATATGTGAATGATATTGGTGATGATGAAAATCGAGACACAGATGATGATGGTGATGGGACACGAGATAATAATAAAGAGCAAACTCGAGATAGTGATGAAGAGAAAACTCGATTTGATGGTGTCGTTGAAGGTAAAGGGTTTCTAGAAATGAGATTTTCAAGTTTACAATTTTAGGGTAATCTTTTACAACTATACTGGATTGTTTCTGATGTAGCATATTGAATAGGACGAAAGTAGCTTTTTCTGAAGTCCTACGCATACTGTGTTTTTTCCACCTATGAAAAAACCTTTAACAATATTGTAAAAAGTGTTCAGATATGGAAAATACATTTTACAATGCAGCATATGGTTATGTGTTAGTTGACGGCAACAGAATAATAGAAGAAATTCGGGCGTTACATCCAAAAACAAATGCAACTTTAGTTAAGGCTAAAATGAGCAATTGGTTATGGGCATATTGTCTAAAAAGAAGATATGAAATGATAACCACTAACATTACAAAGTCACTTAACAATTGCATAATGCAAGCACACCGTTTGCTAATAACAATTGTACATGAATATATGAAAAATATATTTCAAACATAGCTTAATAATAGACATGTTGCTGCAAAGAAACTCACAACTTATGTTACCATCACTGCATACGATCATTTCATGTTGACAAAAAATTTATCAATGGAAGGTAGCGTACATCCTATTACAGAACCGATCATGTGCAGCATCATGCATCCTAGTAAAGGTGATGCAATAGTTAATATTCAAGGGAACACATGCCGTTGCTTGCAATGGAACCTAAATCAATTATCATGTATTCATGCAGGTGTTGTAGCCAGATATCGTAATTGTACGCTATTACTTTTGATATTTAATGTCATGTTGTAATACTTAAATTTGTGATACATGATAGGTTCAAGGGCGTCAATCATAACACACTTTGCAGTCAGTATTATAAAACCGAGTGGCTAAAAACTGCATATGCATGTCCAATCAATATCGTCCCTCAATTGGCTAGTTAGAATGTTTACACGAAAGTTAGAAGTATGATTGTACTACCACCGATAAGAAAAAGATAAACAGGTAGGCTGAAGGAGGTTCAGATTCCTTCAGTTGGGGAGGTTTGTCGTATGAAAAAATGTGAAAAATATGGTGAAAGGGAACACAACTGTCTTCGTTGCCCTAACCCTCTTACATTTGTCAATGGAAGGATGAGGGCAGTTGCTGATACGAAAGCCTAGAAGAGCGAAGCCGCTGTTGCAGAAGTTGGGACAAGCGCAAATGCTTGTGAAAATACCGCGCTCTCCCAAAGATATCACCTATGTCATGAGACTGGACATAACAAACATCGATGTCTTCAACGGTTTTTTACTCCTAATCCAATGTTGGGTAATAACGAAAACAATGATTACAAATTAATTTGAAACTTTTGTTTCATGTAAGTTATGTCATTATTTGAAATAAAATATTATTCCATATTTATAATACAGGGGTACTATTATGCTCAGATAGTTAAAAAACAGGGAGAGTCTGTTAAATTTTCATCAATTTTAATAAAAATAAAATTACTGACAAATGCAAATTTAATGAATAAAGTAAAGTAATTGACATCAAAATGAGGAAGAAAGGGATAGAGGAAACCATTGGATCCATTTTTAGAAGGGTTTTAAAAATCAAAATCACTTTTTCAACCCCTTTAAAAAATTGATCAATGCCATTTTCTTTTATTTTCTCCCCTTGATAAGTCTTTCAATGGGCAACAAAGACCCCTAAATTGCTTCAATTTGATCAATTAAGATGGAATTGCATATATAACTTACAAATATCACCATATGGTGCACTAAAGTGGGACAAGACATTAGCTAACTATATTTCACCTTGTGGAAATTTGAATTTTGATTTATCAAATCAAGTTTGTTTGTAATGTTTATCTGTTGTGGGATGTAACATCAATTCTATGATTTTTGTGCATTTTTGTTAATTGTGAGTCTCCAAAATAAGTGGGAAAATGGGTAAAAAGGGGAAACCGTTGGATCGATTTTTAAAATGGCCTTAAAAACCAAATTTGATTTTTTAATCCTTCTAAAAAACTTATCAATGTCTTTTTTTTTTTTTTTTTTTCTATCATTGATAAGGCTTTCAATGGGCAACAAAAGCCCCAAATTGCTTCAATTTAATCAATTAAAATGAAATTGCATAAATAACTTACATAATGTCTCCATACGGTGACATTGAAGTTAGACATAATTTTAGGTGACTATGTTTCTCCTTATGAAAATTTGAATTTTAATTCATCCAGCCAGGTTTGCTTGTAATGTTCATCCATTGTGGGATATAACATCAATTTTATGGCTTTTGTGCCTTTTTATTCATTAGGAATCTTTAAAATGGGTGGGAAAATAGGTAAAAAGAAGGAAAAACATTGGATAAGTTTTTAAGGGCATCTTAAAAACCAAATTTCGTTTTTTAACCCCTTTAAAAAATTGATCAATGACTTTTTCTTTTTTTTTTTTAATTTTCTCCCCTTAATAAAACTTTCAATAGGCAATAAAGGCCCTCACATTGCTTTAATTTAATCAATTAAGATGTATTGCGTAAATATTTTACATAATGTCTCTATATGGTGACACTGAAGTGGAGACATGATATTAGATAACTATGTTTCACCTTGTGTAAATTTGAATTTTGATTTATTCAACTAAGTTTATTTGTAATGACATTTGTTTCAGGATACAACATCAACACTACAGTTTTTGTATCTTTTTATTCATTGGAAACCTCCAAAATGGGTAGGAAAATGGATAAAAAGAGGGAAAATCGTTGGATCGATTTTTGAGGTTGCCTTAAAAAACTAATTTGATTTTTTAAACCCATGAAAAGTCGAAATTGGTGGGATCAGTTTTTAACTGAATTGAAAAACTGATTTAGGTTTTCCATGGCCCATTAAAAATCAGACAATGCTTTGGATGTGTACTAGATGTGTGTTGCCTTATACTTAACAATATTACCCGGAATAATATATTCAACACATTATTTTCATAAATTAGTAATTCGCAAAATGAATAATTATTTAACCAAACGAAAAATTAGTCACACTCGATGACACTATATTGAAAAATTGTCATAGGAGACTGCTCTAGTTATTTTGTAATATAATGAAGATTTTTTGATTGATACCACGAAAAGAAAGTCTTGTCACCAATAAGAACTTTTATTTCCCAAACCCATACGTTCTCTCCCTAGTTTCAAACCAAATTTCATCATGGTGCCCATTAGAGACCTCCACCTCTCTAGTAAGAAACCTTAATATTTTGGAAGGAGCAGTTATATTGTTGCTACTTATCGCCATAATATATCTGAATGAACACTCTCCTATAACTAGTCGTACAAATCTCGTCTAGTAATAACTGTAATTATTTTATCAAGTCATTTTTTACCAATGTGTGTATTCCCACCTATATTTTGGTCCATTGTTTACGAACTATGTAAATTCTTGAATTCTACCTTTAGGAAAGAAAAATATTAAACTATTAGTATTACTTTAGAAAAAATGGTAATTAAATACCCTAATATACTTTTATTTTCATTTAATTTAATTATTACTAATTTCTATTTTTAATTTATTAAACCGATTGGTTTTTTACTAGGTGTGAAAAATTAGTACAGTTAAAAACTGATTTCGCAAATTGATGCTCTTACAGATGCCCTCAATGGATTCCTCCATTTTTAAGCCAATTCTAATCAAATTTAATCTAATCTAACCCTATTCATCATTACCCAACTTTCATAATACAAAACAAATCTTAAAAATGGCAAAACAAAAGTAACAAATCATAAATTTGCACATATTCAGCCAATTAGTTTTTTACTGAGTGTGAAGAACCAGTCAGTGTTATTCATCGGTTTTTCACATCCCAGTCAAAAACCGATGTGAAGAATCAATGCTCTTACACATGCTCTCAGCGGATTCCTTCAATTGGTAAGCCAAATCCAACCAAATCTAACCCTATTCATCATTATCTAACTTCCATAACACAAAACAAAGCCAAAAATGACAAAATCAAAATCAACAAACAACAAATTTTCATAAATCGGTCAATCGGTTTTTTTACTAGGTGTGAAAAATCAATGAATGTTATTCATCGATTTTTCACTTTGCATCCAGTGAAAAACCAATTGTGGTGATCGAAGACGACAATATTGCTTTCATCAAATCTACCATTTTCAACTCAAATCCAACTAAATCTAACCTATTCTAACCCTAATCATCATAACATTAAAAACATTTCAAAATCGCAAAACAAAATAAAAAAATCACAAACTTTCAAATGGAATCCAAACTTCACGTACCTTGGCAAACAGATGAGGTCAACAAGCTTGGCAACGGTTAGAGATGCTCTGGCAAGGTTGGCAATTGCGCGAGAATGGTTTGAGATGGTGGAAATTACTCATCGAGTCTCAATCGGGTACTAAGCGCAAAAACGAGTCGATTTTTGAGTTTTGCAATCAGTGGCAATAAGTTGATCGAATTCTTAACGCCTTATATGTATGAGGGCTGTTTGGTAATTACACACTCCGTTCTTATGAAATTTAGGGTTTATGAGTAAAATTGTATAGGGGTATTATGGATAATTTAGGTATAGTATGGAAATAATTTATTTTAGGGGTTAAAAATAATTTTTCATTAAATAATAGGTAAAAACAAAAATCACCTTTTAGAATGGGAGTGACTATTAATTTCCAACGTTTATCATTATTATTATTTGTTTTTAACGGATTTGCTGTTTGTCAAGTGTCTTAACTTTCTTCCCCTCTAGCACCATTTTTTTTATATAATTATTTATTAATAATTATAATTAATTTTTTGTTATTTTTCTTATACCTAATTTTCCTACTCCTAGTATTTTTGTTATTTGTAATAAATTAATACTTTTCTTTTTACAATTTTCTCCTTTTAATCAATTACATTTTCTCTTTTATGTCAATACTATTAATTTCTACTTTCGACGGTCCACACAAACTTCATCGGCAATATGCAATTTTATTAATAGAGTCATAGGCTTATAAACTGCATAACTTTCACAGGTCTCAATCTGGAGTTTAAAAGTCCGAAGGAAATCTTAGCCATATGCCCTCATGTGGCCAATTATAGTATTTAAGATAGAGGTTAATGAGATTCATGACACATTGATACATGTACTTATGTGGACTGTAGACAAATGGCAAATGCCCTCATGTGGAATGTAGACAAATGCTCTCATAAGGAATGTTGGCATACACCCTCCCGTGTATTATTTTAATGATTTTATTACAATTTTCAAGTGCAAGACTACTTACTTTGCGTAAGTAGGATATGTGTTTCATGTTATATAAAATATAGTACGTTAAAGAACCTCATTTTACATAAAAATATTATATATTTAATATAATTTTAATTTTGATGTTTTTATTACTTTGATTATATGCCACCCCTTACAAATTTTCTGGGTTCACCGATGCTTGAGATAGCTTTAAATTTAATGTATAGGCACATTTTGAACGATATCAAATTGGATCATAAATGTGAAAATCGTCTGTACAAGGTGATAACATAACGACTATAATAATAATGAATATTATCAATTTGGAGAATGTCGTAAACTTTTATCGATTAATTAATTTATTTAATTTATCGTTGAGTGAAGCTGAGTTTTAGATATTACCTCAGTAAATTGGTCAACAAAGTTCTTTTTAATGTAAAGAATGCACGTACTCAAAGGCCAAAGCAATTCCGCATGATATTTTAAAATATAATTTTATTTATTGATTTATTTTCTTAGCATAGAGCTTTTTCGCAAAGGTACAGTACTTGTTAAGAATGCCTTTTCAAATATTTGCTAATTAAACTGATACTAGCTAGAGGTGTTGTGTGTATATATATATATATACACACACATCCTCTTTTTCATAAGGCATATATATGTATGACTGCAAATTAATCAGGACTAACTATACAGGGCTTGTATACCTTGAATATCATCATCATTCAAATCTCTTTTTGTTTGTCCATAGCTAATGGTTGGATACATGACGGCCGCCGGCTTGCCTGTTTCATGACCTAGCCCTAAAACATGTCCAATTTCATGCAACGCCACTGATTGCAAGTCGACTTCATAGAGTCCAGGGTTCGAAGCGGAGCTCCACGTTTCATCTGCATCATAATGGGTCGTTCCAGCACTTGGGGGCAGAGAATGGGCCAAAACTCCTTGAAAGCCATCAAATGGCTCACTGTCTCCATGGTTTCCGCGGTGAAAGCCGATAACAATATCTGCATCGGAATCAGCAGCCACTTCTTCGAAACTGAAACGGGTTACTTGTGCCCAAGTTTGAAAAGCTGATTTAAACACAGACGCTATGTTTAAAGAGTCTGGAACTAGAACACTTGATCTAAATTTATAAGTGAGTTGGGATTTGGACCATGTGGGTCTTCCTGGGATGAACTGATAGTGAGCAACAGTGTGAAAAGACTTGCGGTGCCTCTGGTTTTGCGGCTTCGTGCCTTTGTCGTGGACATGATCCGGTACACCGCATCTGGGTTTCATCATTTGGTTCACCGTATCAGAATCTAGGATTCCGGTGACATTCAAATGAAAACTTCGCTGGTATGATTTAATGGCTGATTCCAAAAGATCATCGAAATGGTCGTGATAGAAATCAGCATTTTCAAGGCCTGCAGGAACGTAGTAGTCCAAGTATCCAAATCTGTGGAGATACTTTTTGAGGTCTTTGATTCCAGTTACGTTTTGACCCTTTTGGGACTTTTCAAGGCTTTGCAAGAACTGAAAAGGGTTTTGAGCTTTTGATTGAATTGTGGTTAGAAATGTCAAAGAAAGAAGAAAACATAAGCCAAAAGATAAGCAAGTTTTAGAAGCCATGATATGCAAAAGAAAGGGCTAGCTTAAAAAGATGATGTCTCCCGGATTCTACGGCTCTATATATAGACCTTTATACATTAAAATACAAATAAAATACAGTGCTTTTCACCAATAATTACGCACAAATTGCCTGCGCGTTGGGGTCAAGTTACTTTTAATGTGTTCACACTTTTTTATTATTATTAATTATTGCGCGTAAGAAAGTGTCGTGCATTTTGTTTCAGAAATTCGACAATCACATGTTCAGATGTTGAATATTTTACGCATTGATTATAGGGTAATTTTATTTTTCTGAATAATGATTATGGGTAATTTGATACATAGAACCTACGACTTAGGTGCAGCATGCGTCAGACTTGGAGAGAAAGTTCGGTGCGTCCTGATTCGCGCATATCTTCTTTCAAATCACCTGTATAAAATGAGAGTAAATATACTTGACCATATTTTACAATGTGTAAATTTAGGTGAAAATCTCACATAATGGTACCAAAAAAATTAATGAGTTTGTAAAATAAAAGTAAAATATCAACTGGAATTTTAATGGCACCTGCTGCAAGTAAGTTGTACTTTGTTTGCTAGTATGTGCTCACAAACTATAGCAAACTATTTACATTATCATGAACTCCCACAAAGTCTCAATGTTTAGGCTTCGCGAACTATCAATGGTTTTATGAATCCCACAAATTATTGCAAACTCCCATGAACTATTGCAAACTCTCGTTGTCGTTTGTCTTCTTTTTAAATCTAACGAAACACAAACTTCGATCTTTATTTTTTTTTTTAAATAAAGGTAATTTTATCATTAAATTTTATTAAACTTTGAATGGTTCTATGATAACTCATTATGGTATTCTAGTGTTATTTTACAAACTTACTAATGTTTTGGTGTCATATTTATAAAAAAAAAAAAAATCTGATTTTAATTGATAAACCAAAGGAATTAATTAAACTGATGCATCGTTATTTAGAAAAAAATATGTTTTATTAATATTTATGAACAATTATTTTAAAAATAATAAAATGTCATGTTTTGAGTTTCTTAATTTTTTTGTTAAAAAGTGTGTTATATTAAAAGTACGTTTGAGCTGAATTAAAATTTAATTCAGAATTTTAAGTTTTGTTCATGTTTTAGAAACAATAATTAGATATTTTATTTTATTTTATCTCACCTGTATTTAAGAAGTTTAAAAAAAAAAAAAGGGTACTTTTTGATCTCAATTGGTTTAAAAATTGGTTTGGATTATGAATCAAATAACTATTGGACACAGTGCATGTATTAGATTTGCTAGAAAGAAAAAGAGTAGGGTGCATTCATTATGCTTTGCATAAAGCATGGGGAGAGAAATACTGGCTTCCAAAGTGGTCCCTGCATCCCAGCTGCCCAGCTCGTTGACCCAGCTGGAGGCAACAATTGTTCCGTAGTCAAGTTCAATCCAGTAACTTTCGAATCATTTCAGCTGAGACACTCTTTTTCTTGCCTTTTCAGACACATATGTAAAGAAGAAGACCTGAGCTTCTCTCTCTCTCTCTATCTCTCTCTCTCTCACACACACAAACACACACACACATATATATATATATATGTATATAAAGAAGACCTGAGCTTCAAATTAAATAAATAAATAAATAATAAATTATTAAATAATAAATTATCCAAAAATAATAAAGTAAATTAAGGCCAATAATGTACTTACACTTTTATTGTCAGTCATTCAAGATAGCCAATGATTAAATGGGAAGTTAATGTAATTAAGTCAATATTACACTGTGGAAAGTAATTAGTGATAAATTGAGGGAATTAGTGCAATTTGGCCTTATTTGCTGCCAAAGATGTTCATTTGGCTCGTGTATCCGAAACAAGTCTTGGTCCGTTTAAAATATAATTTCCCATCTTTTCAACTGATTTTCGCTTGCTTACACTTTTTTTTTTTTTTTTTTCATTTAGGTATTATCAAATATCTAATTCTTATGGATTGAGTGCTTGCCGGGAAAACCCAAAAATAAAGTTCAAAAAATTGCTTTCCTACTAGTCAATCACTCATTGTTATCTCTCTCTCTCTCTCTCTCTCTAATAATTAGTATCGCATAATTTGCTTCTATGAAGGTGAGAATTTTTTTTTTTTTTGACAAAAAAACATTGGGAAAATCCTAAAAAACCACATTGGTTTTGGTAAATTATCCATTTTCCCCATATGATTTCGTTTTTATCTAAAATCCACCATCTATTACAAAATTAACTGAAAATTTGAACAAGTAGTAAAAAGACATTTTTGCCCCTCAAATTTTTAATTAAAAAATAAAATAATTATAAAATAATATTTTAAAATAAAAAAATTTTGAAAAAAAAAAAAAAAGTGGAGATCCAGATTGGATCTCCACAGCCATTACATCATCACATCATCCAAATGACGACCATGAACATATCAACAACCACCACAATAAATCAGTAAACCCACAACCATCACAAATGAATAACAACAACAAATCAGTAAAGTAAAGCCATATCGAATAACAATCAATTAATAAACCCACAAAGATTAAAATATATATATCATCAAACATCATCAAGCACACCTAGAAACCCAAAAAATTATTAAACCCAAAAATTATTAAAATTATCAAACATCATCAAGCATCAAACCTTCAATTGAGTTTATCTGAGTTTGAACTTAGTAACCTAGTTGAAGATTCAATTGAACCCAAATGAACCCTCATTTGGGTTCAAACCTATAAGAGGGTTCGTTTGGAACCCTCATCTGGGTTCGAAGCCAGATAAGGGTTTGTCTCATTTGGGTTCGACTGGGTTCAAACTCAAACAAAACAAACCCTCATTTGGGTTCGAACACAGTCGTCTGGGTTCAGTCCTGATCTACAAAAGAAAGAGGAGAGGAGAGAAGGCGGTCGTGACGTCTGAGAGAGAGAGAGAGATAAAGAGGAGTCGGCGTGGGAGAGGTTGGTAGTAGATGTCTGGTGAAGGCAGCAATAAGTGACGGAACACCAACGGTGAGGTTAGAGAGAGAGAGAGAGATCGATGAAGTTAGAGAGAGAGAGAGAGACTGGTGAGAAAATGGTGAGTGATTGAAAATATTTGATTTTTTTTAATATTTTTTATTTTTTAAAATTTTAAATAAAAATATATTTATTTTTTATATTTTTATTATTTATTTATTTATTTTAATTTTTCATACTTAATTAATTAATATATATATTTTTAACTTTCTTCATATTTCTATTTTTACCCCTAGAGTCAAATTATCAATTTTATCTATATAACGGAATATGTTACTGTCAAGGGTATTACTGCCTTTTCATATGCCTCCAAGGGGTATTTTTGGTGTTTAATTAAAAGTCAAACAGTATTTTGAATAAAAACATAACCATATAGGAGAAAATGGATAATCTAGTAAAAGTGAGGGGGTTTTTTGGGATTATCCTACAAACATTTGTCCCTAAAAGGTATTTGTAAGGACAAAATCAAATTCGTCTCTAAGGTTTCATTTGGTATGCAAAATTGGATTGAAATAAAATGAATTAAATTGAAATAAAATGGATTGAAAAGAAAAATTATCGTCCTACGATTGGTAAAACTTAGGATTAGATTAAAAATTATATCATATCATGTTTGGTGTAGATTGGAACTAGACTGGAATAAAATTAATTTAAAATTTTTGTTATATAAAATTAATTTCATAAAAAATCTTTAAAAAAAAAATACCAAACATTATTTCCCACAATTCATCAATATCAATCCTATAGTTAATCAATATCATCACCTCTCACAATTCAATATCATCAACTCATAATTTATCAATATCATCCATCTAATTCATCACTATCATCATCTCTCACAAAAATAGCATCATCAACAACATCAAAACATCATAACATTAACCAAATAAAAAAAAAAAACTCAGAACAAGGTTCTGTTAAAACCTAGAACCAGATGGTTCTGAGTTCATCGTCCAACCCAAAACCATCTAGTTCTGGGTTCGACGAACCCAAAATCACTTGGTTTTGGGTTCGATGACTTAGAACCGCCTGATTCTGGGTTCGACGAACTCAAAATTAGGTTCAAGTTATGGGTTGTCGAATTTTGGGTTCGACTTGGTTTTGGGTTCGATGAACCTAGAACCATGTCCCAACTCAGACAAAAAAAAAGGGGTAGAACTTATTCATATGGATGGATAAAGAGACGAGAGAGATGAAGAACGGTAGTGGTAGTGGGTTGGTGTGGTGGAGATGAGGGAGAGAGAATTTGTGATTTTATGGAGAGAGAGAGAGAGAGGATGAAATGAATGAAAAAAAAAAAAAAAAAAAAAGGAATCCCATGGACTTGGGATTTTAGAAAGACATGGGTATGGTTGGAAATGAAATATCCATGAACATGAGAATGTAGGGAGACTTGGGAATGAAATATCCATTTCCATCAGTGGTTCCAAATGTGGAATATCGGAGAATGAAAAAAAAAATTACTCTTAATCTCATCCCAAATCCCAAGTACCAAACATACCCTAAAAAATATCTATAGGGTCGAATTTTTTCCTACATTCATATTTCGTCTCTAAAAGTAGGGATAATCCTATTTTCTCAAGTAGTTTAACATTATGCTCCCCATTATTTTTGAAAATAGTTAATTTTACCTTTGTTGATTAATGAAATAGATTAAATATTCTTATAGTGTATGGAAACGTCCAAAGAAGTCATTGTACTTAAAGTTGACGTTAGTAATCAAAGTTTGACCGTTAATGTGAATAAAAAAAACTATAGGGGCACTTTGACTATTTTGGTCATTTCAGTAAGGGCAGTAATGCAAAAGGGTAAAATGGAATTTCTTGAAACTACAAGAGAATAATTAATAATTATGTCAAACTACAAAACAGAAAGTGAGATTATCCTCTAAAAGTATATTTATAGTGATAAAAATTTAATTCGTCCCTCAAAGAAGATTTACACTGATGGAATATTTTGGAACAAAAAAATTTGTCCCTAAAAGGTATCTATAGGGATGAAAAAATTAATTCATCCTTGAAAGAAGATTAATACGGGCTAATTATTTTGGGATGAAAAAATTCGTCTCTAAAAGGTCTACATCTACAGAGGCAAAAAAAATTGCAATTTGTTCATAAAAAGGAAAAAAGGATTTATATGTACAAGGCACTTTGGACGCAAAAAATTAATCCCAAAAAGGTAACTATAAGGAAGATAATATAATTCATCCGTAAAAGATATTCTATGAGGATGAAGTTAATATTTTGTCCCTAAAACCATATTAGCTATATACAAATGAAATTAAATAATAATATTAGGTAAATTATATTATAATATGCATTTATTATAATAAATATTAATTTAATTATATTTAAATAAAATCAAGTTTATGTGACAATTTTCAAATCTTATTGGATATCTAAATCAACCAAAGTTGTCAAATTATAAGAAGTTAATGGGTAAAAACATCGTTGTCCTTCAAAAAATTAATATAAAGGGCAGGACAATTAATTTATATGTATCATCAGGTGTCTTGTCAGAAGTTTGCTCAAAAGGATCACTAGGATTAATATAATTTTGTGTTTTGACATTTTAGGGACCACATGAATTAAAATTATAAAATTGGTCAAAATTTGATAATTTCATATTATCTAGAGACTAGAATAATTTTTTTATTACAAAATAATTACAAAGATGATTGATTTTAAATTGCCTGCCAATAAAAATTTATTGGAGAGAAAGTAGGGTGATTTATTAGGAAGATAAAGATGTATAAAGGAAAGAGGTAGATAGTGAGAGAAGGGGTGGAGTTGTACATATATGGAGAAAGTTTTGTGGTTAAAAAAACAAAAAAATTGACTCAAAAAGTTTTATGAATTATTATTGAACACTATTAAATTTGATTGTTTATCAAATTACATTTATGTCATTTATGTCATGTGGGAAGTAAATTTATAGATATTTGATGACATGATAATTTTTTTCAATAGACAACTCGATTCTGCATTAGAGATGTTTTAACCCGTAACCTTTCCCGGCTTGTTAACCAAAGTGGAGGCAAATTAAATATGATCCTATAGTCATGCTCATGCCAGTAACTTTCTAATCACTTCAACTGGGATTTTTTGGTAACACAGTACTGTCCGTTTCGATATGCGTGCTCAATTGACGCTCTAATCAGCGAGATTAATGATTGGGCGTCAGTCATATTCGGTAATAGATTTCTCACGTTTTGAAATTTAGGAGCCCAATTGTGCCATTTCCACGGTATCTTCTTGTATATACATTGCATACAATATGTATGTGAATTATTATATATTTTTAACCACAGGTATATCTTCTTTTCATCAATGAATATTTCCCCCTGCCACTGATGTTGTTTTTATTTTTATTTTTATTTTTGTATGATAAGAGAATAATGATTAAATTCAGAAAAAACTATTCACACTTTATGTTTTAGGATAAGAGTTAAATTTGAATTTTTGAGGTTTAAATTGGGGAAATGAGAATTTTTTGGATTAGCTTCTGATTACACTGCAACAGTTGAAATGATCACTGTTGTCTTTAAAAGTTTAATTAAAAATGCTAGGAAGAAAGAGCTAAGATACGCGTGCATTATGTTTCTTATAGAGCTGTGTGAGAAAATCATTGGTTTACGAAGATGTTCGTGTAAATCGCGTTAACTTTCCGCAACTTGTTCGGCGAGGACGGAGTCAAGTCTTGGTCCATTTAAATTATAATTTCCCTCTTCAACTAGTCACAGATTCTTTTTCTTGCTTACACATTTTCTTTACATTATTTTAGTCTTAAATATTGATAAATATCAAGTACTTTTGGTTTAAAATTTTAAATGCTTGCCAGAGAAAAAGCAAACAATTGCATTCCTACTAATCAATCATTAGTCATTTAATTGGTCGTTGTTATGCATATGGGTTATAATGAAACAATCCTACTACTTAGATAAAAGCGGGTAAAGTGCAATTTAAACTCAAAATTATATAAAATAAAAATAAAATAAAAATAAAAATGCAAGAAAACAATGTAAAAAAGAGGTAATAATATATTAGCTACCTAAGGTATGCCTTTTGATTAACAGAATTAATTTTTTATTTTACTAATAAATTAATCTTAGCCGTTAATCAACTTTAATAGTTTTAGGGATATTAATAGATTTAATAGCATTAGTCAATTTAACATTAGTTCATTATACCTTAAACCCAATTCATCATCAAATAAACACAGTTTTGTCATCATCAAATCAACATAGTTCATCATCAAATAGACCTAGTTCGTAACAAAAATTAATGCACAATTCATCATCAAATCAACGTGATCAATTCAATTTGTAGACTCTACCTTTGACCTAATTGAATCTCTATCTTTGTGCAAAGATTGAACTTCAACCTCTATCTTTCAAACCACCATCTCTTAGAGATGGTGGTTCGATCTCTAATTTTGGGCAAACATGGAGGTTGGTTCAAACTTCCATTTCTATCAGAGATAGTAGTTACAGTTTTGAGTCTCCAACACTAAGTTGAGCCACCATTTTTACATAAAGATGATGGTTTTATCTCCATTTTTGGGCGAAGATGGAGGTCACAGATAAAGGTTTGACTATCATCTTTACCCAAAGATAGTGATTTAAACCTCATTTCTACCAAAGGTAGAGGTTCTAAGCTCCATCTTCGACCAAAGATAAAAGTTGGTTTGAACTTCCATCTCCACCAAAGATACGAAGATTTAAGCACTTTAGGTCTTCATCAGTAAGATGGAGACTCTAGATGGAGGTGGAGATCTTGTGTCTCCATCATCCATCTAATTGGATGGACAAGAGGGTGGTTCCAAGTATGGATTTAATCTTCATTGAATATATATATATATATATATATAAAATCATAATGAATATTTTTTTTATTAAACTATTATTCTAATTTAACTTTCATAAAATATCTCCAAAATAGTGGATATTGTTTTTATATTAATTTATCTTAATGACATTTTTATAATATTTTAAATATAATAAAAGTATAATGGAAATTTCCATGGTCAACTGTACTCAATGGTTAAAATTAGCAGACAAATTTTATTGTCGACGTAGGGGTAATTTGTTAGTAAAACAAAAAATTGGTTCCGTTTGTCTAAAGTTCACGTTGCTTTTGTATAGTAAGGACAAATTCCTCATTTATGTGTAATTTTATTTAATATCAAGTCTTTATTTAATTTGCCCCTTGTTTAATTGGTTTAAAATTCATAACGCTTGACCTAGCAACGCTTTTAAGTCAAGATGCTTCCAGGAGTCATTATCAACGTCATTTCCTCTCTGTCCTTGCCTGGTCCCAACGGACTAAGAGCATCTCCAATGTAAAAATGGATTGTGATTAAAAAAAAGTTGTCATGTCATCAATATTAAGAGAATGTGCTTCCTACATGACACAAATATGACTTGATAGACAATCAAGTTAAAAAATGTTCTCCAATACATCCATTTAAAATACACACTTTAATGAGGTGTTGAATTTTTTTTTAATCACACTTTAATGAGGCAGTGAAGATGGAGGGTGGTGATTTGCTGAAATTATAGAGGAGGGGTTGGAGAGAAAAAATGTAGGAGGTGGTGGGGTGATATAGAAAATTAACTTGATCAGTCAGCAATAAATGACTGTCTAACAGACCCTCTGAAAGTAGACGGTTATGTTGACATTGTCTATTTTTTTTTTTTTTGCCACATTAGCTTGACAATGGAGAGTGATAGTTGTATTGGAGAAATCCATTTTAACACAATGTCCATTTGTCCTATGTGTCATTCCATTTTTTTACAATCAATTTCTACATTGGAGATGCTCTAAGTAGTATTCATATTTTGGTATTCATGAGGCAAACAAGAAATAAGGTATCAATCAAATCAAGTACACTTGCCGCTGAATTTTCGCGTGCCACATAATTTGGCAATTGGTAAATCAATCAAGTTTGATTAATTTGGAAATTTTAAAGATATTGGTTGGAGGTTAGGAAAAGAACTTTCATCGGGTTTGTGTCCTCTTTCTTTCTTTCTTTCTTTTTTATTTTGTTTTAATTTTATTTTTTTTTAATTTTTTTTAATATAATTATATTATATAATCAAGATTGATCTAAAAAACAGTCAGCATTATATAAAATTATTACATATTGAATGAGCGGCCTAGAAAAAGGTTTCCGAATGGAAGAAAACGATCTATACATAGGAGGGAGAGGGGAGGGGAGTTGGGGGGAACTATCCTCATGTAGAAAGGAGAGAAAAAATCTTTTCTTTTTTTCTTTTTTTTTTGAATGTAAGAGTGGGATGCGTTTATCAAACCCACGACTAGACAATAAAAGGGATGCCAGTTGTACCACTAAACTGATACCCCAAACACGTTTGTGTCCTTCCTTCATTAACTTGACTTTGTTGATATATATGTTTTTTTTTTTTTTTCACTATTCATGCATGTTTTAGCGTTCTGCAATTTAAAAATTGAGTTTTTATCACAATTAGGGAGAATGAGAAACAAGTATAAATTAATGGGTAAATCACATAAATATCTATATTTGGCCCGATTACTTGGATACTTGAGTTTAGGTTTTTCTGTGTGCCACATAATTTGGCAATTGGTAAACCGACCAAGGTTGATTAACTTGGAAATTTTAAAAATATTGGAGAGTTAAGAAAAGTACTTTAATTATGTTTGCGTCCTCCCTTCATTGACTTGACTTAGTTAAAAAATGTCTTTTTTTTTTCTTCACTTTTCAAGTTTTAGACTAAATATTATTGCATTAAATTTTAGTAACTTACAGGTTGTTTGTTTTTTACACTTAACACTTAATAATACTTAATTAGGTCAATTAAGAGATTTTTGTTTGTTTTTTTAAGTGGTCAAACCACTTAAAACAACTCAAAAACCACTTTAAAAAAGTTATATTTTTTTACTTTTCACTTAATACAAAATCACTTAATGATTTTATAAATTTATTATTCCAAATTTATTATTCTTAAAATAACATATTTCCAAGTTTATCCTAATTTTACATTATACAAATTTCTTTTAATGCTTTAACAACAAATATTGAAAAATAAAAACTCTAAACATCTCAATATTAAATTTTCCTATAGCTGGATTACTATATTTCTTCAATCAAATTTCGGTAAGAATCTTTATTGATTTTCTTTATTAATCTACTTGTGGAGTAGCTCATATATGTGTTTATTTGTTAAAACTTCATTGTATTATTAGTGTTTTTGGGTTATGTATATTGATGAAAATTTGTTCATGTATAACAGAACATCAAAGTTTCTCCTCTTGTTTCTCCTTTTGGTTTTTTTATCTTAAATTTTTTATCGAATCTGTTATCGATGTATAATAGAACCTCAATTTTTTATTTTTTTTTGTTATCGAATCTATTATCGTGTATATTACTTTACAATTTCAATTTTTATTGTAGTAGTAATTCAATTTAAGACCATTTTGTTTATTTTTATTTGAATATATAAATTTAATTGACTCTCCTATAATAATTCATCTTATTTTAATAATGAATCAAAATATTATATATACAAATGTTTTAATATTTGTTAAATAATTTATTGTAATTGTTTGTATCATATTAAGTAAAGTTACTTAACAACTAATAATAAAAGAATATAAATGTCAAATTATTAGTATTCAGATAATTTTAACTTTAAAAAACAAACAAGATTATTATACATTCAGAGTTAAGGAAAAAAAAAAAAAACATGTTTATCAGATTTCATATTTGAGTCACTATTCAGTCTTCAGTCTTTAGCAGCATTGTTCAGTTTTCAGACAAAAAAATAAACGACCCCTTAGTTTTAGTGTTACTATATTTATTTTGTATCAATTTGAATTAAAAATTTTCATCCTCGAAATTTGCAGTAAAACTTTTTAACACGATAGAATTTGCAGCACACATTTATTATAAATTGCAACATATTTCTTTTGTCACAAAACACTACTGTTTTAGTGAATCCCAGAATTTTGACATATGAAAATTTCTGATGTCAAATCCTCATTTAACAAGAGAAAAAACAGCATCAGATTTTAACAAACTTGAAATGCTACACGTGCAAAGCAATGCTTTATTAAAAGGAGAATTTCAACATATAGGAAGGTGTTCATTGTTGCATATAAGGCATGAAACACCTGATGAAGAAACCTATTACATGGAGGTGGAGGCATAACCAGACGAAGAAAAGACTATTTACCACCGGAGCCGGCGCGGCGTTTCACTTCCACCTACGTCAGATTTAATTTCCCTATTTATATGCCAGTTTGGTACTCCTTCTCTTCTACAACTATCCTGTTATTTGCTGCTACCTGATCATCAGTGCCATTATTTTCAACAACAACAATCATGACCGATAACGCGTTGCTGTACAATATAATTTATCAAATTATTAGGTCTCTATATGAACTTTTATCAATCATTTGGTACATTTCAATTTATGCACAAAGAAATCAGTCTTTAAAACTAAAATTGTACTGAGCCGCAGAAATTTATTTTAACTTGCAGCTTACAATTATACACATATAGATTGGTTATCTTGAGTGGAAATCTGTTTCTTTTTTTTTTATTTTTAATTTATTCAATAGTCAGAATTCATGAAAATTAAGTGTTTTGCACAAATAAAATACGCAGAATTCTATAATATATATGTAGTAAGTTTTCCATGAGCAGCCCCTTATTATATTATATTGAGCACCTTTCATGAAAGATACATTAGATTGCTAAAATTCGTCTCTACGATAGATAGTGGAGATCTTCATTTTTTTAAAAAAATTTTTAATTTAGTTTTTATTTTATTTTATTTTGTTTATAATTAGATCTCTATCATCCATTACAATTTCATGGATGGTGGTGATCCTTTTTCTTTTCTTTTCTTTTTTTTTTTTTTTTTTGAAGTAGGATGGTGTTGATCTTATGTTTGAATTTTTATTTTATTAATTTTTAAAGGGTAAAATAGTAATTTTATTCTCTAGCGATAAATTAGCCTTGGTATATTTTTTGTTAGCTTCGACCACTAAGACCACTAAAGCTTTGGTCATAGGAATGTAATTTCTAAACTAAAAGGACCACACAAGCTATAAATGGATTCACAATTATAAAAGTAAAATTTTGTAAAACATTAAAAATTAAAATGAAATTTACCTTATATATTTTACTGCCATTTTTTGTGCACATAAGAAGGAAATTGAAATACATATTTAGAAAAATTTTTAAAAATTTATATGATTACTAAACTATTTTTTTCAATATTTTCCTAATTTAAAAATATTTTTCTTAAAGGGGAAAATTCATTTTCGTCCATGTGGTTTTGGAAACTAGCTAGATTTTAACTATGTATTGAAAACAGCTCCATCTTCCTTAAACTTTCCAAAACATATCAATTATGTTCTTATCGCAATTCAACTAAAGATCAAATGAGATGAAAAGGTTAGGCGGGAATGGTATTTTTGATATTTTGTAATGAGAGCTAGGATGACAATATATGTATGGCTATGATTAAATTTAAAAATATGTATAAATTGATTAAAATACAATTTTAAAATTAATTAATTAATTGAAAAATGAAAGATCTCCACCACCCATATGATGGAGATTAAAATTAATTCAGAAAACAAATTTAAAAAACCAATACCCAAATTTTCAACTTTTGGATTGAAGATCTAAGTAACCTAGATGAAGAACTCAAGTAAAGATCTAGGTTTGAACCCAAATTTTTAACATCTAGGTGAGACCAGATCGTCTTAGATTTCTAAGATCATTTTCTTGATGATCTGGTCTCACCCAGATGTTGAAGATCTAGTTTTGAACACATCTTTTCAACATTTAGGTGAATCAAGATGAAGATGGTCACCATAACCACTATAACTACTCTATGCTTCCTCATCAGTGTGTATGTACCACCGTCAACACACTAACAACACCTTATCTCTATCGCAACAGTCGTGATAATTCTTAATTCTACCACAACCGTAATACAAAGATGGAAACCCATTAGATCTCTATCTCCATCGCAACCTTCAACCTTAGCAACCCCAAACCATCTTTCTTGAAGCTTAACCCCAACCTCCATTATACCAAAATAATAAAACTACTAGAGAGAGATTAGAGAGAGAAAGGGGGGGGAGAGAGAGAATTGAAAAGGAAAAATTAATTATCTATAGAGATTTAAAAAAAAAGAAAGAAATATCTATCCTTTTTGTTTTATTATTGTTTAATTTTTTTTTTTTAAAATCATATTTTAATAAAAAACAATAAGATAATTATTTGAAACATGTCAATTTTTAATTGATCGAATGACATTGTAATATTTTGGTTACATTGGGGGCAAAATGATCATTTTAGATGGTGATGGGCAATTGGTTACCTTAAATCGTATCCTACGAAGATATAATTTAAGGTAAGTTTAGGAATGAAGTATGTATTTTGTAAAGATAAGTTATTTGTAGAGATTTGACTTATATCCTGAATAGACATGGATGAACCATTGATTATGGAAGTGATAGGTAAAGAGGAAGAGGATGATTGTATGGAAACTTTTATAAGATCAAAAGTCATGTGATTGCAATAAGTTGAATCAAAATACCATAAGGAATTACTTGTTGACACTGAGGGAGCAGAAAAAGATAAATTACCAGATTTGGAAATGATTTGATGAAGCATAGATGCAAGATCGTGAACTGAGATAAAAAAGGAATCAATAGTACCCGATGGAGTTGATTATTTTGAAGAGGTTTGAGAGAAACACTTTTGGAGTTTATTGAAGACCCTCTGTTGTTAATATTTTAAGGACAATGTTGAACGTTATGCTTAGGTCTAATTTTGTGGCAATACTTACAATGTGTTGTAGGGCAATAAAGAATATTATGTCCTAACAACTTGTAACAATTGCAAATAGGTTTCTTTCATAAATTCTCTATAAGGAAACCCAATAAGATAAATAAGCTCAATAAACCAATAAGTCCAATAATAATATTAACTAGCCCAAATAAGAAAAACAAACCCAAATAAGTCCCTAAGTAAAGAGAAAATGGATAAAATGAGCCATTTAGAAAGGTCAACTCCAAAAATAAGCCTTTATTTTTTTATTATTAAAAAAGTTGTTGAATGGACAGAAATGCCCTTAATGAAAAAATTGGACAGAAATGCCCTTAATGAAAAAGGATTACAAAGCTGAAACAGAAATGGCCTTAATGAAAAAGGATTACAAAGCTGAAATTGTATGATGTGCAGCTCTCCTCCCAGGCGTTGTTTTGTTGTGCAGTGCTTCTTCTGGCAGTTGCAACCTTCCATTTTTTCACTTCCCACACCTCACTCGATCGTCTATCCACATCTTACTCTCTTCTCACTTCCCACACCCAAACTCTCTTCTCTCTTCGACGGCCAACAAAAAGAGCGAGTGAGTTGTGCAGCTGTCTTATTTCCCCCGACCAACTAACCTCTGTTCTCACTTCCCATGCCCAACCTTTCTTTTGTCTACCCTTGATTAAAAAAGGAACGAGTGGAAGAAGTACTCACAGCTACCGCTAATCTTCAAGTTCCCGATTTACACTCTCTTAGCTTGTACTCATTTTTGGACTGTGGAAGAACTGCGCCACAGAAGCCGCTCGTCTTCTCTGCAAGTGGACAATATATTTGACTAGTTTTAGTTGGTTTGGGTAGGTGAATAGATATTACAGACCAAGGTTGGCATAGTGAAAGTGGGTTATGGTTATTGGTGTATTATGTGTGTGATTTTGTGGAGATGAATAGGATGTGAAAGTTATATTGATTTGGTAGCTGTTATTGGTGAATTTGTACTTTGAGCGTGGGAATTGTAACAAAGGCTTACAATCGGAGTTTAGAGGTGAAGTTTTCATATGAAGGTTGGGATGCAAATTTGTAGGTTGAGAATCCTAACTCGGTTGGGATTATGAGCGTAGAGGTTGGGATTCCTAACCCCGAGGTTGGGAATCCCAAACGTGATTGAACAATCGAGGTTGGGATTTCTCTACCTTAAGGTTGGGATTCCTAACCTTTAGGTTGGGATTCTCTACCTTCAGGTTGGGAATCCCAACCTGAAGGTTGAGAATCCCAACCTTCAGGTTGGGATTCCCCATTAATCTGAAGCCCGAGGTTGGAAATCCTATTTGCGACATCGGATTTTCGAAATGTAAATGAAAATTCAGGTTGAGATTTTGAACTTGAAAGGTTGGGATTCCCAACCTATAGGTTGAGAATCCCAACGTAATGGTTGAGAATTCCAACCGTGGCAATTCAATTAAGGTTAGGATTGTCTTCGAGGTTGGGAATCTCAATCTGAAGGTTGAGATTCTCAACCTCCAGGTTTGGACATCCGAACCGTGGATATTCAATCAAAGTTTGGATTCCAAACCTGGAGGTTGGGAGTCACCAGTCCCAACCTCTAGGCTGGAAATGCGAACCCCGACCTTAATTGAAAAATTCAGGTTGGAATTCTCAACCTGGAGGTTGAGAATCTCAACCTATCCAGCAATCCCAACACCGAGTTTGAGAATAGGAAATCCTATTTTCGACATCGAAAATCCGAACTATGATTGAAAATTCAGGTTGAGATTTTCAACTAGAAGGTTGGGATTCCCAACATACAAGTTGGGAATCCCAACATAATGGTTGGGAATTCCAACATAATGGTTGAATTCCAACCTTGACTATTCAATTAAGTTAGGATTCGGATTCCCTTCAAGGTTGGGATTCTCATCCTGGAGGTTGAGAATCCCAACTTGGATGTTCAATCAAAGTTTGGAATCCCAACCTGGAAGTTGGGATTCCTCACTAATCCCAACCTCAAGGTTGGAAATCCGAATGCTGGCCCTAAATTGACCTCTTTTGGAGAGCCCACTCCAAAACTAAACCTTTTATTTTTGATAGTACAAAAAAGAGCATGAATGGACAAAAATGCCCTTAATGAGTCATTTTTTACAATCAATCCCAACCTATAGGTTGGGAATCTCAACCATGAGGTTGGGAATCCAAAACTAAGCCTTTTATTTTATTTTTGATAGTACAAAAAAGAGCATGATTCATACGACAAAAATGCCCTTAATGATTCATTTTTTTTTACAATCAATCTCAACCTATAGGTTGGGAATCTCAACCCCGAGGTTGGGAATCCCAAATGAGATTGAATATCCAAGGTTGGGATTCTTAACTTTTAGGTGGGGATCTCAACCTGCAAGTTGGGATCCCAACCTGAAGGTTGAGAATCCCAACCTTAGATGTTTAATTCAAGTTTGGGATTCCAACCTCAAGGTTGGGATTCCCTACCAATCCTAACTTTCAGGTTGAGAATTCTAATCTTGACTTTAAAAATCAAAACTGTGGGGTTGTTTCGTAATTATAATATTTATCATAGAGGGCGCTTCTTACCCAAGAAGCGCCCTTAAAAATATTTTCTAAAATTACAAAATTGCACTTTTAGTTTTCTGAATTATCAAAACTGACCTTATTATTATTTTTTGAACAAAATTGCCCTCCCATTTCTTCAATATCAAAATCCATAATCTCCTACAATTCAACATCATTAACCACAATTCATCAATATCATAAATCCAATTCATCAACATCATTATTTCCCACAACAACAACAACATTAGCAAATCATCATAACATTAATAAACAAAAAAAAAAAAAAGAAAAAAGAACATACCCTTAATGAGTCATTTTTTGCAATCAATCCCAACCTATAGGTTGGAAATCTCAACCCCGAGGTTGGGAATCCCAAATGGGATTGAATATCCAAGGTTGGGATTCTGAACTTTTAAGTTGGGATCCCAACCTGAAGGTTGAGAACCGTCTGGTTCTGGGTCGTGAACCCAGAACCAGATCGGGATCCCTCAAGGAAAAAAAAAAAAGGAAAGAAGAAAGAAAAAGAAGAGAGGGAGAAGAGGATACAAAAATGGGTTAGCTAAAAAATGAGGCAGTTGAAAATGGGTCAATGGTAATTCTTCTCAGTATTAAGGGTATTTTTGTCCGAAAAGAGTTATGCTGGAAAGATTAAAAAAAAATGTCTTAGTTTTCAACAAAACCCAAACAAGATGCAAGTTGGAATTCTCAACTTGGAGGTTGAGAATCCCAACCTCGGGGTTGGGATTTCCCATCAATCCCAACCCCGAGGTTGGAAATCCTATTTTGGACAACGGACTTCCGAGCTGTGATGGAAAATTCAGGTTGAGATTCTCAACTTGAAAGTTGGGATTCCCAACCTACAGGTTGAGAATCCAATGTAAAGGTTGAGAATTCCAACCTTGGCTATTCAATTAAGGTTAGAATTCCCTTCCCAACCTGTAGGTTGGGAATCCTAACCCTGAGGTTTGGATTCCCAACCTCGAGGTTGAGAATCCCAACCTTAGGGTTGGGATTCCCCATCAATCCCAACCCCGAGGTTGGAAATCCTATTTTCGACAACGGACTTCCGAGCTGTGATGGAAAATTCAGGTTGAGATTTTCAACTTGAAAGTTGGGATTCCCAACCTACAGGTTGAGAATCCCAACGTAATGGTTGAGAATTCCAACCTTGGCTATTCAATTAAGGTTAGAATTCTCTTCCCAACCTCGAGGTTGAGAATCCCAACCTTAGGGTTGGGATTCCCCATCAATCCCAACCCCGAGGTTGGAAATCCTATTTTCGACAACGGACTTCCGAGCTGTGATGGAAAATTCAGGTTGAGATTTTCAACTTGAAAGTTGGGATTCCCAACCTACAGGTTGAGAATCCCAACGTAATGGTTGAGAATTCCAACCTTGGCTATTCAATTAAGGTTAGAATTCCCTTCCCAACCTGTAGGTTGGGAATCCTAACCCTGAGGTTTGGATTCCCAACCTCGAGGTTGAGAATCCCAACCTCAGGGTTGGGATTCCCCATCAATCCCAACCCCGAGGTTGGAAATCTTATTTTCGACAACGGACTTCCGAGCTGTGATGGAAAATTCAGGTTGAGATTTTCAACTTGAAAGTTGGGATTCCCAACCTACAGGTTGAGAATCCCAACGTAATGGTTGAGAATTCCAACCTTGGCTATTCAATTAAGGTTAGAATTCCCTTCCCAACCTGTGGTTAGAAATCCTAACCCTGAGGTTTGGATTCCCAACCTCAGGGTTGGGATTCCCCATCAATCCCAACCCCGAGGTTGGAAATCCTATTTTCGACAACGGACTTCCGAGCTGTGATGGAAAATTCAGGTTGAGATTTTCAACTTGAAAGTTGGGATTCCCAACCTACAGGTTGAGAATCCCAATGTAATGGTTGAGAATTCCAACCTTGGCTATTCAATTAACGTTAGAATTCCCTTCCCAACCTGTAGGTTGGGAATCCTAACCCTGAGGTTTGGATTCCCAACCTCGAGGTTGAGAATCCCAACCTCAGGGTTGGGATTCCCCATCAATCCCAACCCCGAGGTTGGAAATCCTATTTTCGACAACGGACTTCCGAGCTGTGATGGAAAATTCAGGTTGAGATTCTCAACTTGAAAGTTGGGATTCCCAACCTACAGGTTGAGAATCCCAACTTAAAGGTTGAGAATTCCAACCTTGGCTATTCAATTAATGTTAGGATTCCCTTCCCAACCTGGGATTCTCAACCAATTCCAACCTTTAGGTTGGGAATCTCAACTTCTAGGTTGGGATTTCTAATCTTGACTTTAAAAATCAAAAGGTACATATATTTCATAATTGAACAAATTTATGGGGTTGTTTCGTAATTACAATATTTATCATAGAGGGCGCTTCTTACCCAAAAAGCGCCCTTAAAAATATTTTCTAAAATTACAAAATTACACTTTTAGTTTTCTGAATTATCAAAACTGACCTTATTATTATCAAAATTTTCATAAATACTTTATAATTATTGAAAATTACATATATTATGCAATATATGCAATCCAGTAGACGTTACCTAAATATTTCAATTATATATATGATAACATATCTAGGCGAGTTGCGCGAAATTCTTTAAGCATACCATATTGGTGTGCCATGTGACCGAGCATCTAAAAAAATATTGTACTATTATGTAAAACAGGCATTGTTCAAGCACAATTCCTAGTCTAATATGAAAAAAAGATTGAGCTAAGATCAGAGTGGCATTACGTGTTAAAAATAAAAAGGTGAAGATATTTCATAATTATAAAATTTTATGGGGTCGTTTCATAATTTTTGATTTTATTATAGAGGGCGCTTTCTACCCAAAAAGCGCCCTCTATAATAAAATCTGAAATTACAGAATTGCACGTCCAGGTTTCTAAATTTTCAAAAACGCCATTTTTTATTTTTTTAACAAAATTGCCCTTCAAAGTTTGAGTTTTGTGAATTTGAGAATACCAACGTTTAATTGCGAGGTTGTGGTCATCATTTTCCTTTTCTTTTTATTTTCCGTTCATGTTCATATTTTCATTGTTTAATTCATTAGCCTAATTTCCCAACTGAATTATATTGTGAATGTCACATTAGCCTAATCACAACTCAAATAATAGGAATACTAAAGCAACAACACACATGAAATCTTTTACAATAAAACGCTTCTGTTTTTGGTGGAGTTGATGTACGTCCAAACTTATCAAAACTTATGTTGAACCATTTGTAGACTTCGTTATGAATAGCATGGTATATACAAAGTTGTAATTCACAATTTATATACACAATTCACAATTTATATTCTATAGATTTATTTTAAATGTAATTAATGAAATATTGTAATGACTAAAATATTTATTACATTACAATTTCAACTTTTATTTTAATAATAATTTAACTTAATAACATTTTATTTATTTTTATTTAAATATATAAATTTAATTTACTATATTAGAATAATATATTCATATGTATATAATTTTTTTTAAAAAATTTACTTTACTATAATAAATAATCATATTTTGATTATGAATAAAAATATTATTAATATATACATAAAAGTGTTTTAGTATTTGTTAAATAATTTATTATAGTTTTTTGTATTATATTAAATGAAGTTACATGACAATAATAATAAAATGATATAAATATCAAATTATTAGTTTTTAGATAATTTTAATTTTAAAATAGGGATGATCTCAAGAAAAAAACCAGTACAGTTTGTCAAAATGTCAATTTTAATCCTATAATTTCATTTTTATCCAAAATCCTCCCTAATGTTACAAAAAAAAAATAGAAAATGACAATTTTACTCCTAATAACTTCATCATCAATTTGTGATCATCGAGGGTATTATCGTTCCTTCACATGCCTCTAGAGGTATTTTGAGTATTTTTATTAATATTAGAAGGAATTTTGGATAAAAATAAAATCATATATTGTAAGGTCATTTTTGATAATTTAGAAAACTAAAAGTGAAATTCTGTAATTTTAGCAAATATTATAGAGGGCGCTTTTTGGGTAGGAAGCGCCCTCTATGTACAAATATTTAAATTACGAAATAACCCCTCAAATATGTGAAATTACGAAATGGATGTACAAATATTTCTATGTACAAATTACGAAAATACATTATATAATTATTAAAAGAAGAAATAAAGTAATATTGAAATTTTATTTCAGAGAAATTTGAGAGTTGACAATTCAAGTTATTTCTAAGGTATTAGTGGGTGTACAAGGTAAAATTGCTAATCTTCATATTCAAAATTGGACAACAAATGGATGCCATCAGAGTTTTTTTTTTTTGTTTTTAACTCGCATTAGTAGCCTCACCTTTATATACCTCATACTATTAAGGGGAGTACATTGAGAATAACATTTGTTGCGATCTAAATCAATTAAAATGAATTTCATTTCCACTCACAAGCTAGGGAAAATAGTGATGTAATCACCCACACTTGCTACTTCAAGTAGCAAATTTAAGTCTCCTTAGTCTCACTTTTTATGTTAATATTCATAAAGGTATGGTTAGATTTCTTTCAATGTCGTTGGAGCAATTATCTGAGCTATAATTTCTTTTTCTATTGTTATTGATTGCATACGAAAAAAAAGAAACAAGGGAAAAAACAAAGGAGAAAATTAAAATGTAAACCAATTCCTCTTAATCATAATCATAATTTTACACCATTGATATTACATACCACTACTATTTTGGCAATCAATAACCTATAATTTTAACTCAGAATTCATCTGTAATATCATCTGTTCGTCATTGGCTTTTCAAAATGTAAACAAGAATCATTGCAATTAGCAACAATTTTCTTCCATTTCATGTGCATTCCTATTTCGGATTATATCCAATGCTATGACATTACATAGCTCACTGCTTGTTAATTCCTGTCTATCAAAAGAAAAGAGAAGCAAAAAAAATGTCACCAAAAAGGCTTGGAAGTGACACTGAAGTGTTGATACACTGCCTCAGAAAAATGCATTCCAAAGATAGCAATTTACTTTGCAAGGATCCGGATAGGAAATAATGATCAACCAGCTACTGAAGATAACTTGCAATCACATACCATCTTCGAGACAATTTTTCATTCAATTCTTCTGCGTTTTTCCCATTTGCATTGAGGTCTGCCCACAACAAAGAAAATACATTGTAATGAAACAGACAAGTAAAAGAGCAACATAGAATTTCAGAGATGAGTAATGTGTGATTCTTGCAGGCACAAGGAAAGAGAGGAGCCGTTATGTTGTCAAATAATAAACTAAAAGATAACTCTATAATCAAGAACTGCTAGAGACGGACACTATCATGTAAAACATGAGCAAAGAAGCTTGCAGAGAATATTGCAATTTGTCATATACTCCAAAAGTTGTAGTGGAGGCTCTATTTCCATTACAAGCAATAACAAAATATACCCGCAACATAGACTTGAAAAAGTTTGGCTAAATTTAGCCAAAGTCTCACAAATAATAATAAACTACAACACTAGCAAGAAACATAAGCTGAACCTCAAACACAAACATACATGACATGTAAAAGAAAACACAAATTGAGATTGACCTTGTACATTCATTTAATTAAACAAGACTTGAGCATCAAGACACATTAGCAAGAAACAACATAGAAACATAACCTGAACCTCAAACACAAACATACATGACATGTAAAAGAAAACACAAATTTTCAAACTAAGATGCTCATGACCAATCTCAATTTGTGTTTTTTAAACCTGATATCCAAGCTGCAAGAAGAGAATAGTCACAGAGATGAGATATCCAACATGGATGGTAGCAAGCTTTCAGTTTTTTAAATCAGCAGACACAAAACTCAATTCCAATAGAAAGGGTTGAAGGAAGAATAAATGAAAAGCTATATCCCTCTGAATAAATAAAGTGCTGATAATATGAGGTATCATTTATTACATCAAGATAGATGTGTATATGTGCTTGTGCATTGCTCAAACGTCTGTGGTATAGAGTGCAAAAGAGAAGAAAATCATACTTATCCAATGGACATAGTGCACCTCCGTAAAATAGCAAATAATAATAACAGTATCATCTAAAGTGGAATAAAAAATGTATAGCAAAGGGAAAAATAAAACTCCTTTTAATATCAGATCTTCTTGAAAAAATAAAGAAAGGCAGAAATTATACATCAGATGGCAACAAATATCAAAAAATAAAAAATATAACATCACAGAATTAAACTTCATTCCAGCATTATAATTAAATAATAAGATAGGATGAAAAGCCAAAATCCAATAACCATGCAGCGTCATATTAACAATCTGAAGTTAATAAGACTTTGGAATGACAATATACCCAAGGAGAAAAACATATTGTCCTGTCAAGTTGTCAATATTTCTGGTCCTCTACAACAATACAAGCTGAGGAAGTATAGCTACAGCTTCCAGATATATAGAAAATGTCCACATAACCTGCCCAACAATTTTATTAGAAGTACCCAGAACAAAATAAAAATAATGATAATTAAAATATATATTTATGGAAGAGAGAGAGAGATAATCAGGGCAGCATAAACCTGTGAACTTCACATGACATTAATATTCAAACAACAACAGCTTCAGGATAAATAGGATTAAATGTCTTAACACAGAAAAACCATCAGCTGCAACTGAGGAAAAAAAGGATATACAGAAATAAATACTTAACAAAAATTAAATGGACAGTGATACCTCTTTAACGGTAAACCTCTCATTTATGAGTAGGGCCAAAACTAGGCAAGGCAACACAAGAAACCAATGACGAAAGGTATCTTGGTTCTTATCATAAGATCTACGAACAATCTTGTGGCGCCTAATCTACCAAACAATCAAGAAAGAGCTCCCAAGGAATATTAACTTCATTACAGTATTTGCTGATGTTAAAACAGTCTTTGTGAGTACACCAATTACCAATATATGCCACCTACACTGAAGAACTATGGCATGTAAAGTCCATTGATTTTCATTAAATTTGGCAATATTAAAGATTAAAAATTAAATTATTCAGAAAATATCCAAACACAATAAGTGACACCAGAAATGATCAAATACAGCTTCAATCAACACAAAAAAATCGATATGTAACAAAATTTAGCGAAGCAAAAAACATTTCACGAGAATAATGTATGGCAACCAAAGAAATATAGCTTACACTAAATTAACTAAAACCTTAACAAACCTGTAGCAAATTACTTCCACAAGCAACAAACTCCATAAGGTTGCCAGCCTCAAAATATGTAGGATGTACATAGTAAAGCTTCGAGGTTCCCTGCTCAGATGTTGTCGCAATGTACATCCCATTGGAAGAAAGGGCAATCGCAGCTAATGGTGCACGATGAGCATCAATCTGTAATTTAATACAACAAAAATATAAATGCAGAGACTAGAGGATGTAAAAATAATACAACTTTGTAATAACCACATTGCCCAAAACATAATTGAGAAAATTCATGCATGTTGATGCCTGTTGGACAAGTGCAAAGACTATAGCAACTGATAAGAGTAACTTCTTTGACACACACACACACATACACACAAGCAAAATAAAATAATTGATGTATCGCAAAGCCACTAAATTTTGTCATCTGCACCAAGCTTACTCTTCATCACTCTCCTTTCAAATATCTCAATCAAGCACAACAACGCAAAAGAAAACACTATATATCAAATAACCCTAATCCAACAGCCAAAAACATGATGCCTAATAAGATATAGTCATGCACTTGGATACAGAAAATGAAACACTGAACCAGAAGAAACCATCATATACCCTGCATTTAGGATCTTTCAACTCTATTGCATTCAAAAGTTTTCCACAATTTTCACATTGATCTCCTCCAGCAGACTCATACTTGCAATTTTTACATGGACAGGTACCCTCCACAAATCAGTCGGCTAAGAATCTTTTGCATGTATCTCAATCAAGCACAACAACGCAAAAGAAAACACTATATTTCAAATAACCCTAATCCAGCAGCCAAAAACATGATGCCTAATAAGATATAGTCATGCACTTGGATACAGAAAATGAAACACTGAACCAAAAGAAACCATCATTTACCCTGCATATAGGATCTTTCAACTCTATTGCATTCAAAAGTTTTCCACAATTTTCACATTGATCTCCTCCAGCAGACTCATACTTGCAATTTTTACATGGACAGGTACCCTCCACAAATCAGTCGGCTAAGAATCTTTTGCATGTATCTCAATCAAGCACAACAACGCAAAAGAAAACACTATATTTCAAATAACCCTAATCCAGCAGCCAAAAACATGATGCCTAATAAGATATAGTCATGCACTTGGATACAGAAAATGAAACACTGAACCAGAAGAAACCATCATATACCCTGCATTTAGGATCTTTCAACTCTATTGCATTCAAAAGTTTTCCACAATTTTCACATTGATCTCCTCCAGCAGACTCATACTTGCAATTTTTACATGGACAGGTACCCTCCACAAATCGGTCGGCTAAGAATCTTTTGCATGTATCACAGTAAGGCTGAATGATAGCAACACGACAAGTCAAGTATGAAGGAGATTAGAAATCACAACTACAAAACACATAAACAAACAGCAAGTTAGAGACTAAGGTGAAATAGAATTATGACTTTTGCAGCCATGTTCTGTCTACAAGCCAATTGTTCTGTAACAACGTGTTGAAAATTGCTCGGCACGCTTCAGTTTGTTGTGGAGTTCAAGTCTCCTAAGTCTCACTCTTTATGTTAGTATTCATAAAGGTATGGATAGATTTCTTCCAATGTCGTTGGATCAATTAGCTGAGCTATAGTTTCTTTGTCTATTGTTATTCATTGCATACGAAAGAAAAGAAAGAAGTGAAAAAACAAAGGAGAAAATTAAAATGTAAACCAATTCCTCTTCTTCATAATCATACTTTGACACCATTGATATTACATACCACTACTATTTTGAGCAATCAATAACCTAAAATTTTAATGCAGAATTCGATTGTAATATTATCTGTTCCCGATTGCCTTTTCAAAATGTAAACAAGAATCATTGCAATTAGCAACAATTTTCTTCAATTTTATATGCTTTCCTATTTCGGATCACATGCAATGTTATGACGTTACATAGCTCACTGGTTGTTAATTTCTGTCTATCGGAAGAAAACAGCCGCAATAAAAATGTCACCAAAAAGGGTTGTAAGTGACGCATGAAGTGTTGATACACTGCCTCAGAAAAATGCATTCCAATGATAGCAATTCAGGTCGACCTCGATTCCCATGTTAGCTGCAGTACCTGCTATAATTCTCATTGCTGATTCAATGGTAGTGCAAATCAAATCAGGAAGCTTTTCAGCTAGTCTTTAATTGTTGAGCAATTAGGCCTGTTTGCAATCTTCTTCATTCTCATGTTAAAACTGTAAGCATGGACAATGACCCACCGCACCAACATATATATGTAAATCAAACCGGTAAGCATGGGAAGGCAGCACCAAGGTTCTACAACACAGTTAAAACTGCATCATATCGTTTTCTCCACCTGTTATGGGCACAATTAGTAAAACATGAAATTATGCGATTAGGTGGTCATAGGTCAGTAAGTACGTTGCAACTTAGACCTCAACCTCCAATAGAATGCAAAAATTTCCACTATTTTTTCAAAATGATCAAAAAATCGAGATTGCTAGGATCCCTAATCTGCCAGTAGACATCCATAAAAGGAAAAATACTTATCAAAAGAGGAACGATCTCAAAGCAACTTCAACACAATAAATACCTTAGACTTTTGCCATGTTGGTAACCTCCAAGAGCTGAACTGCACTGCTACATTGGATAAGTACGGGTGGAATCTGTCCTGGGACTTGACAGAGCAAGTCTTTCAAGTTGCTTTTGCTATTTCGGATAACATCCAACGCTAAGGCATTACATAGCTCATCAAGGCAATGTAAATGCGCTTAGTTGATCTCGTCAAACATCCTAAATGGGCATGAAGCGAATGAATTAAAATTGAACATGTTTTTGAACTGAACACATATCCAGGCAAACAAAGCAACTTCTATAACTTGAACTAACAGGCACAGCCAATGTGACAAAGGAAGTGAAAGACTTTGAAACAAGAAATGCAATTTGTCTATAAAGTGCTTTGTTTCTATTTTAGCGGTGCCTCACTCCAATGATACTTCTAGGATCACGAGTTTGGAGAGCTTGAGCATGCCATGAGTATGATTGAGCATAGTCGCCTTGATGATCTTGACGCTGAAGTTGTTGCCCGATTTGATGTTCTTCAACGTATTTTTGTACATCTACTGCTCTCTCCAACCCTTCCAAATATCTACAAAGTTCACCATCGAGTCCTGTTGTAGACCACATGACCAATTCTAATAAAATAGAAGCATACAAATAGGAACTCAAAGTGTTGGACATGTGCTTACCCAGAAAAGAATCAGTAGCAGCATCACAGTGATTGTATGGATGTGGAAATATTCCGTTATGTACCTAAATTAATGAAAGTTGTACAGATGAGAACTAACATAGTGATTGATTATACATTTCCTTTAAAAAAAGGAAAAAATTACCGGATTATTGGCAGCTTTCTCTGGTGAATCATCAATCAACAAGGTGTTTGTTGTGTCATAATCTCCCTTCTTCCATCGCACAAAAGGGAAACTAGAATTCCACAACTTTTCTAAATTTTTATAAAATATGGGTTTTGCAGGTCGTCGATCAACTTTATCGCAATATGATTGATCCTGCATAAAACCAATATAGTATGTATGTAAATATCATCTAATATTGAATTTAAAATCATTGAAAACGATCCAAAAATAATAACTAACTTACCCAAACAAAACAAATTTTTGGTCTAAGGTCCTCTGCGATGAAGTTGACGATTGGATCTAAATTACACCTGCAAGACATTAAGTTTGCATATAGTAACACAAATATGCCAACCATAAAGAAACACAAGATTTCCTATGACAAAGTTAAGCAACTATTTATAAAAGAAATATAGCCCAAAATGCATAGTAACAAAAAGAGGGAAAAAAATCATAGATGGTTTCATACATGATTCTTGACGACCAAATTCCAACCTCGAATTTCTCAAGGCAAAACTGTAGAAATTCCTTGCAGTAAGGCCTCTTATATACTGAAAGTAGAAAGTGAGATTTCCATTAAACTTAATAATCCAAGCACATCAACTATAAGTAAGTATACAAATTTTTACCTATCTGAGAGTTTGGTAATTTGAATGCCTCTTGGTTGTGTTCCAAATCTGTTGCCTCATACACATCTGCCCCACTTTTCCATGTTGGCCGCTTGTCCACATCTGCAAGAATGCCATTAACATCTAGGACAAGAAGCTTCTTCTTGTTGAATCCATCTTTCTTTGCCGGAACACAAGATCCTTGTTTTTTTGTAAGGTTAAAGGATTCCTTTCTACTTGCATATTGTCCCAGCCCTCTAACCCGTCCTGAAGGCTCTGGTTTTTCTAAGGCAATGGTCAGAATATCATTAGTTCCCTCAACCTGAACTTCACCACTTTTAACTTTTTCAGTGATTTTTTCCTGCATATTTGATCAACAAGAAATACATAAATTTGTACGTCGGTTTTAAGGCAAAACAAAATGGATTAAATATAATTCTATATCTCAATATAAAAGTTATACCATTACTACATGTATGCAACTTACTATTTTGTCTGCACATTTTTTGGTCGATTCCTTGAGAAATACTCCATTCTTTTCACGTCCTTTTATCCATAAGTAAGAACGGTCAATCTCTTGGGTGTGAAGTTCACTTTGCTGCAAAGAAATGCTTATACTTCTGACTAAATATAATACCATTGAATGAAATAGCTTAATTTTATATACAACATACCAATCTTTTCTTCAATGTATCGTATCCCGTACGTGAGAGACGGCTGGGGTGTTCATTCTTTCTACTATTATCTATTTGTTTCTTCCTTCGTTCCTAACAAAGTAATGGTAGTGAATATGCACTCCTTATAACACTAATAATATGTTAACAAAACGAGTGAATTTAGATGCACGTACCAAAAAATTCTCATCTTTTCTGGAGTTTACAAAGATACTCCAATCTTCTTGAGTAATGAAGTCGTACATTTCTGGTGGAGAGGTTAGAGCTTCTTCATTGCTCAACTTAGGAATTACAAACTTAGTAGTCAGCATGGACCGAAAATTTCTCCATCTCTTACCGGCTACAACCAAAATCTTCTTCTTCCATTCGTTGTCAATGACAAACAATTCCTGCAAGTAAACATGAATCATTCATATGCCATACAAAAATTATAAATATGAAGGGTGTTGACAAATAAGTAAAGTTTATACCTGAATGGAAGTCCAGAAATTGTCCTTAAGTTCCTCAGGCACAACATCCCAACTTTCATATTTTATAGAAATTTGTTGTCTTATCGCTACGCCTATAAAACTTCCTAATGTAACAGAAGCAGATTTCTCTCCATCTACCCTTATCCTTTCTCCCGTACTTATTAATTTGAGCACTTTTTCTAACTTAGTCCGACCTCTTTGTTTTGACTTTGTTGTAGCAGGTTCGTTGATATTTTCTTGCTGTTTTTCAGAATCTTTGCCGCTGCTGCTTACCGATGGATCCATAGTGTTAATCTGCATTAAAATGTGCCCACTTGTTAACTGAAAGGATGTGATTGGAGACTCAAAAACTATGCCCTACAGGATGATATTCAGAAGCACACCAAGTTGGCATGTTTTATCTACTACATTCATGTTACCAAAAGAGAAGACCATGAACATATATATCTTCATAAACGAAAAACAATTGACAAAATTAAGGAAGACAAAAGGGGACAAATAATACTCACAGCACCCAGCCCTAAGACTTGATCAAATCTTGGATAAATCACCTCCAAACACACATATGACTAGGGCAAGACTATCAGTAAGTTTAACAATACAATATTCTATGAGGGAGTTTACATATAGAAGTATAAGACTAGAAACTCAACGATCTTACAACATCAGTGTAGTTGGTATATATGAAGAGTCAAGTTCCAATGGATGTAATAGTGAACATTACGAAATGTAATTGGAATAAGCAAATATAAACTTGAAACTTGGCTCCCGTGTCGGGTGTGTGCAGAAGCCCTTGTGGAGACTCAGCAGCAAGCTCAGCAGCCTCTTTATACGTTGTTTGGGCAAACCGCGCTTGGAAAGGTTATAAGACTAAAAGAAGTCTTTGAAGTAGTATATAAGATCAAAGAATCAGTATATTATAAGACTAAAGCAGAATGGAAAAAAGAAGCAAGAAATTGAAATAAATGCGCTTAGTTGCTACAAAGTACGTGTTGTGTTTCCTCAAGTTCAAACCAGGTTAAGGTATCTATTCAGAATTACCCCTGGAATGTATGTCTGAGGGATCCAACGATATACTTGTAATATGGCAATTGAAATTTGCATACAAAATGAAAAGCCTAATATAAATAAATCTGATAATATTCTTTATTTTGGTATGTTCAACTATTTGAACATGAACTTGTGCTCGGACAAATGTCAACGCCGATTGGGTCCTCATCCTCCTCTTGAGCTGGATATTCAAAAAACGTAGACTGAGCAAGTTCGCTACTGCAGAAGGATTTATGGACAGCACGAGAGAACCCATTACTCTGCCGCTCAGCTTCAACCCAGCAAACGTAGACTTCAGGTTTACGCCCGTTGAAAACAGCATAAATTTAAAAACCTGCAAACCTAAGTTATGCATCCATTTCTGACTCGATATTACAAGCATACTATAAAATCATATAAATAAGATTTACATACCATGAAAATTTTTGGTGTTGTTGATTACACCCTGCAGAGAAAAATTGTTTGTATGCATACGAAAGTATAACAAAAAAACGTGTGGACCAATGTTGTGATTCTCAAAAAGACTGCACAATGGACAATACATAGAACAAGAATTCTATGACAAAAGTTTCATGCAAATATAAAAGTATGGACAGTGAGACCCTCTTAATATTGATGACTGAGAAGGCATAATAAAAACATTTTCCCCCTTGGTTATTTCTCCTTTTCTTCCTATAAATTATCAACTTGGCTACAACCCCACAAATAATTTCCAAAACCAGACCTAAAATCTCATAACACAATGTTCCATAACAAAATTGTATCCACAAAACGCAACAAATATATGCAACCATCGAAAAGCAATACAAGACCCGAAAAAAACATTTTGTCAACAAAACATGGATGAATACCGTGAACAACAGAATGGAGACAATGGCCTGAATTACTTGTTGACGAAGAACAAATTCCTATCTCTTATGCACAAACAGGGAAGAAATACTGACAAAAGACTCAATTTATATTTTGCAGCACAAGAAACCTGATTTTTCCCTTTCTAAAACAATAGTAACATTCACATCTGACAGAGAAGCTGAAAACCTAATTTATGATATCACATTATCGATACTCACTTGCTTTGATTAGAAGAAGGCAGCAGAATAAACGAAATATGAAATTAAAAGAAAAGTATCATTGCTGAAATTCCATTGCTGTGAGGTGGCAAAGGGCCGTCTGAGACAATAAGGACATAAGAAGAAGTTGAGGATGATTTGCAGGAACAAGACAGTGAGGGGAGAAAATGGGAGAACAGAAGTAACAGAACACAAAGGCGACGGTGATTGTGGGACACTGTGACAGCTGGGTAGATTGAGACGGCGGCGACGAGTGTCCGATAGACAGGCACGGATAAGCTTGGACGGAGTTACTGCGACAGCGATTTGGTAGGAGAGGGAGACGATCGAGAAATAGTTTGGGCACTGTTTGAGGTTCACTTGATGGCTGGGAGGACGATGACGGTGTGAGAGATTGGAGACGGGCACGACGACGCTTGGACTGAGTCACTGCGAATTGTCGCCGTCGATATGGCCGAGAGGGAGAGAGGGAGAGGAATGAATGGTAAAATGAACCAGTCAGGGCTTGAAAATTTCTTTATATACCACCAATATATATATATATATAAATATATAAATATATAACATTAAACTCGAGCACTGGAATTTATATGTTTATTTCTCCATAGACACACAACCAGTATGATTAAAAATTCCAAAGGTACAGATAATTCGTAATTAAAAAAAATATTGGGGTCGTTTCATAATTTTAGATTTTATTATAGAGGGCGCTTCCTACCCAAAAAGCGCCCTCTATAATAAAATCTTAAATTACAGAATTTAAATTCCATGTTTCTAAATTTTTAAAAAAGCCCTTATTAATTTTTTTAACAAAACTGCCCTTCAAAATTGTAGTTCTGTGAATTACCAAATGATCGGAGCAGTCAAACACAGATACACAAAAAACATCCTCTGTCCTGAAGTCGTGCACCTATATGTTAGTGTAACGTGCATATTGACTTTTATATGATACTTATATCATATAAAGGATTTTAAAGGTTCAAATTGAGTTTAAATTATTTGAGTTATTTTTATGTATGCAAATGTGCTTAAATGACAAGTTAAAATGTTGAAAGAGAAACACATGTTTGGTGTAATAAGCTGCTAAGTTTTGGTAATGAGTGTATTAAAGTGATGGATAATTATTTTTAGATAATTTGAATGCTTTTATAAGTTATATTAATGATGGAATTAACTTGAAATTAAAAGAAAATTCTTTGGAATATCAAATGATCACTTTGCGGCCAAACTTTGCATATTTGCACAAATATGATGTTTTATATATTTGAGTAGAATTTAAACTATATTACGTGTGTCTAAGTGTACTTATAATAAGAAAAACGTTGAAATGAGAAACAAAAGTTTGGTGTAACAAGCTGCTATGTTTTGGCAATGAGTGTATTAAAGTGATATCATAATAATATATTAAGGTTAAATAGAATAATATATGTATTCTTTATTTATATTGAGATATCATTTATAATGGAAGCAATTTAAATATGAATTATAATTAAGTTGAATCACTATTTGTGTTTATCAAATGAACAACGACGTACCACCATTTCACAGATAATAGTGATGGACCCAAAAAATTTATTAAAGGGGACACATGAACAAAGTAATAAAAATATAAAAAAAAATGATTAATTTAAATAACAGACAAACCATATGCATTAATTAGAAAACATATTAGTAGTCATGTTTTGAATTTTTTTAAACTTCTATTTTATATTGATTCTAAATAAAATAAAACTATAAAGTAAATAAATATATATATAAAGGGTTAAATCAAAACAATATATGGACAATTTTAATACAATAATTTAAATATTGAGATTTTAGGATTTATTTGTGGATGGATGTTAAATTTGAATTATTAAAAATAAATAAAATAAGTTGGCTAAACTGATAAGTGATAAGATGTCAAGTGAAAATGAAAATATGTGAAGTTAATATGAAAAAAAAAAAAAAAATTGGTCCAGTGATAATTCGTAATTAAAGGCGCTTTTTGGGGTCGTTTCATAATTTTAGATTTTATTATAGAGGGCGCTTCCTACCCAAAAAGCGCCCTCTATACTAAAATATAAAATTACAGAATTTAACTTGTATGTTTCTAAATTTTTAAAAACGCCCTTATTAATTTTATAACAAAACTGCCAATACAAATTTTAGTTGTGTGAATTACCAAATGATCCAAGCAGTCAAACACAGATACAGAAAAAACATCCTTTGTCCTGAAGGCGTGCACCTATATGTTAGTGTAACGTGAATATTGACATATGATACTTATATCATATAATCAGTGCAACATAATATATATATGCAATAGTAAGAACTGAAAAATTTTCAATAAATACTTTATAATTATTGAAAATTACATATATTATGCAATATATGCAATCCACTAGATGTTACTTAAAGTTTTCAATTATATATATGATAACATATGTAGGCGAGTTGCGCGAAATTCTTTAATCATACCATATTGGTGTGCCATGTGACCGAGCATGTAAAAAAATATTGTACTATTATATAAAACAGGCATTTTTGAAGCACAATTCCTAGTCTTATATGAAAAAAAGATTGAGCTAAGATCAGAGTGGCATTACGTGTTAAAAATAAAAAGGTGAAGATATTTCATAATTTAAAAATTTTATGGGGTCGCTTCGTAATTTTTAATTTTATTATAGAGGGCGCTTCCTACCCAAGAAGCGCCCTCTATACTAAAATCTGAAATTACAGAATTTCACGTCCAGGTTTCTAAATTTTCAAAAACGCCCTTTTTATTTCTTTAACACAAAAAGCATATGATCCCATAAAAGCAGACCTAGATACACAAAAAGCATCCTCTGTCCTCAAGTCGTGCACCTATATGTTAGTGTACCGTGCATATTGACTTTTATATGATACTTAAATCATATAATCAATTCAACATAAATTATATATATGCAATAGTAATAAATGAAAAATATTCAATAACTACTTTATAATTATATTAACGGGGGTGTATTCAATTTAGGAGTTTGTTGAAATCGAAACGAATTTAAACATCCAGGTGTATTCAATTTAGACGTTTTGAAATTCCATGAAAATGTAGATATATTCAATCCAGATTTATACGGATTTCAAATAAAATTTGATGTATTCAATTCAACCTTTTAAGAAATCCAAATAAGTGTAGGTTTATTCAAAAAATCCATGATTTTTTAGAATTGTATTTTAATGGATTGTTTGAACTTAGATATACAAAAAAAAAAAACTCATATGAAATCTTGCCCAACCCTCAAAGATTTCATACATTTCATACCTTCAAATTTTTGTTGGCTTGTATTTTTTTTTTTCAGTTACTAAATCACCAAAACCTACAAATTTGTCACCAATCAACAAGGTCTTTTTCCCTCTAATGCAATCCATAAATCTACACAAACTCTATCTTTTGATCAGCACCAATTACAATGTCATGGTAATCTATACAAAACCTAGTAGATGAGATTCGTACAGGACATTCAAATTTCTCTATTTGTTGATATTTTACAAGTTTATGCATTTGAAGATTGGCCCACCTCTTGAATTTATGTAGGTTTATTCTGCTTTGATTAATCACGACCTTGGTTTCAGAAACGAGAATTTCATAATGCACAATTACAATTACAGAGAATGGATAAATATTGCATAAGTATAAATGAAGAATGGAACGAAACTAGACAATGACAGCTAAGGTTCCTATGCAATAATAACACAAAGGAAATACAACAATTTCACGCGCAATAATATTATTAATATTTTAAAGTTTGTGATAATTACTCCCACCTATTTTATTGACACATTACACTTATAATTTATATGTTGTTGGTCCTGTTAAACAGTAGCACTAAAAGTTTGCTAGTTTGAAAACGTGAAACTATCAATCTTATATATATGCCGATATTAATTGGGCCAAGTGCCGCATACAACTCATCATATGATTTTTTTATACAGATAAAATCATTACCAATTTTATTAAAATATTTTAAATTTTATTTAAAGCTATGTAAAAAATCCAACCAACTAATAAGTCACACAAAATTGAATGTGTTATCCATTAAATAATCCAACAAACTCTTAACTAGAATTCTAACAAAATCTATGGAATCTATGAAATTTATAAAATCTATCAAAATCTATCCTTAAAAGAAACTCTTATAAATTGTCATGAAATCTTTTTTGAATACACCCTCCTACAATGACATATATTATGCAATGATATGCAATCCACTAGATGTTACTTAAATATTTCAAAAATATATATGATAACATATGTTGGTGAGTTTCGCGACATTCTTTAAGCATATCAATATATATGTGCCATGTGATCGAGCATCTAAACAAATATTGTACCATTATGCAATACTAATTGTTCAAGCACAATTCCTAGTGTAATTGGAAAAAAAAGATTGAGCTTACATCAGAGTCGAATTAAGTATTACAATTCAAAATGTACAGATATTTTGTAATTAAACAAAATCACGGGGTTGTTTCGTAATTATATTTTTATTATAGAGGGCGCTTCCTACCCAAAAAGCGCCCTCTATACTGTTATCTAAAATTACAGAAATGCACGTCCAGTTATCTAAATTATCAAAAAAGCCCTTACTTTTTTTTTTTAACAAAACTGCCCTTCAAATTTTGAGTTTTGTTAATTAGCAAAACTACCCTTCCCAAGCTTGGAGTTGAGATTCCCAACGCATAGGTTACGATTTGAGCACATAGATTGTGAATGGGAGTACTATTTTTCGTACTTTCAGTAGTTCATGAAATAGGTATGGAGGTCGTCAGTTCAATTATAAGCACGCTTAAATTATACATTGTAAAGATTGTAATAATGCTCCTTTTTTAAAAAAAAAAAAAAGAATGTGCTCATGTTCCGCCTTATTATCATTACTTTTTAAGTTTCCAACATCACGTCTATTGTTGCACCAGCATAAATTTTGATTGACTACATACATTGTTTACATGATGATGTTCGCTTTTAACCATTGGATCAACATTTATTCAATGAAATCAATATAATGACTAAGAGTAGAAAGAAAAGGAAGTGGAAAACGACGACCCCAACCTGCATTATACAACCCGGGTACTACCTGAACGAAGTTTCTTAACATCCATTATCCAAGAATGCTTGAAAGTCCATAAAGGAAGGATAACTTCCAACCTAGGTACTCAATTCCCAACCTCCAACTTGGTAATTATAAACCTTGTGGTTTTACATCATAACAAAAGAGTGTGAATGGACAAGAATGCCCTTAATTAAATGGTGCCCTTTAAATTGACAGCAACAAACATCGTTCTCACCCCTCTCAGCATGCATCTTACCTTTCCCGCGTAGGAGCGTCTCCCGCCAACCAGCTAGGCCCGGGCATCGCCTTCTGGACCAGTGTGCTCACGCTGACCGAACTAATCGGTCACTGTCGACGGGGAACAAGTCTTGCCACCGTGGATGTTCTGACTGGTCACGTCTCACGCAAAGCAGGTGTGCAACATCTCTTCCAACTGAGTAACAGGAGTTGTATACGATTTCATATGAAAAATCCTGTAAACAAAATTGCCATGTACAGCTTTGCAGGTCATTGTTGTCGTTCAATTAAATGCACCTGGTCTGGAGGGTTATAGTTACATTATACACTGCCGTATGTCGCAGTGTATACTGCTTATTCACTGAATTTCATAAATGCTAACCACGCTAGGAATACAAATTTGACAGGTTGGAGCACAATGGGTACAGTTCGTGCTGCGGTTCGATATGATGGCGCGTGGATCAATAAGGAAGGAAACTTTCTATATGAAGGTGGAAAGACAAAAGGCATTTTTTTGGCAAAGAATATAGCGTATGAAGAATTACAGGATGCTGTATGTCGTGCACTTGATATAAAACGTTCTGATTATGCAATTACGATGAAGTTCAGATATAAAATGAGTGATGCCGCCCCACCCATTGAAGTGTTGAACGATACTGATGTTGACTTCTTTATCGCCGAGGTTAGTGATGTAATGACGAGGACTCCTTTATGCATTACAGTTCAACGTAAACGTGACTCCATAGGTTGCTTGTCAGTTGGTGCGGAAGATTGTCTAAATACTATTGGAGTGCAAGTTGCTGCAGAGAAGTATTTGGACAGTTCAGAGCCATACAATATTGAACGCAGAATGAGTGATGAAGATGTGCGAGGGGATGATAACTATGGAAAGGACATATTCGATCATTTTGGTTCCGAACTTGCAGAAGTCTATACACCGTCAAAAGGTTGTCCGGAAGCATCACCAGTTGATACGGGTGACAATTGGAAAGACAAGAAGTTGAAATCTGAAATGGTTGAGGGGGATTGTGAGGTTGGAACGACATCTTTGATTCATATATCAGCAGATGGTCGCCGTTCTGACAGTGTGTTCGACAGTGTGAAAGAGGTTCGAAGGGGTGATATTTTCAGTAGTAAGGATGAGCTACAGCTGAATGTAAGAATGTTAGCTAGTGGTCGACAGTTCAACATAAGAGTGAAGAAGTCCACCAAAGACATATTGGTTTTCGGTTGTGTGCAGAAAGGTTGCAAGTGGTGGCTTCGTGCAACAAAACTGGCAGGGTCAGAAGCTTTTTGCGTGCGAAAATACCTTCCACACCACACCTGTTCGCTTGATTCGCTCATTTTGCAACGGGCTCAAGTAACAAGCAAACTGATTGGGCATTGTATCAAATGGAAGTATGAGGGTGCTTCTCAGTCTTACCGTCCAAACGACATCGTTCAAGACATGAAGAAAAGGTATGGGATGACTTGTACTTATAACAAAGCATGGAGGGCTAGAGAGGTTGCTCTGACATTAGCTAGGGGATCACCCGAAGAGTCGTATAGGGTGCTTCCATTGTATTGCGCTATGTTGGAAGGAAAAAATCCAGGGACCATAACAGAGATTGAATGTGATGCATCTAATCGATTCAAGTACTTTTTCATGGCATTAGGAGGTTCACTTCATGGATTTAGATCTTTCATTAGGCCCGTTATAGCTGTTGATGACACTTTCCTCAAATCGAAGTATAAAGGTACCCTCTTTATTGCGACTTGCATGGATGGAAATAACCAAGTCTATCCATTAGCTTTTGGCGTGGGAGACTCAGAAAATGATAATGCATGGATTTGGTTTATGACAAAGTTGCATGGGTGTATTGGAGAAGTTGATGATGTAGTGTTCATTTCAGACCGTAACACAAGTATAGCAACGGCTGTTGCACATTCCTTTCCTGGGGCATTGCATGGAATATGTATGTATCACCTAGGGCAAAACATGAAGGCCAATTGTAAAGGTGGTGATGTGCAGAAGCTGTTTTACAAGGCTGCCAAAGCATACCGTGGTTCAGATTTCAATGCCATCATGTCCCAAATCCATGGACTTAATGTTAAGGCAGCTGAGTATTTGATTGGTGCGGACCCAACCAAATGGGCCAGATGTGAGTTTGATGGTAGAAGATATTCCATTATGACAACAAACATTGCTGAGTGTTTGAATGCCATTTTGAAGGAGGCACGAGAGCTGCCCATCACGAAGTTAATAGAGCATATACGTGGCGTACTTCAAAGATGGTTTTGGGAAAGGCGTGAGGATGCTGCGATAACGCCAACGCCAATGACAAGATGGGTTGAAGACAAGCTGCGGCACAGGCTGAAGAAAGCTGGTCGTTATCCTGTGCGCCCCATTGACAAAGATAGGTACCTTGTCATCGATGAATTTTTGAACCCAGTTGTTAACTTGCGGACTAGAAGTTGTGAGTGCAAAAAATTTCAGATCGACCAACTTCCTTGTGCACATGCTTTGGCTGTCTGTAGTCATCGCCATCTATCATGTTACGACTACTGTGCTGCATACTATACCCGGGATTCATTAGCAGCAGCATATGCAGCTTCCATTCATCCGGTGGGTTGTGCAGATGACTGGATTTTGCCTGAAGGTCTCCAAGTTCCTACTGTCCTACCCCCTGAAGGTCGTAAGCCTCGTGGTCGACCTACTACAAAAAGAAAACCTTCCAAAGGTGAAGATAAGCAGAAAGCAAAGTGCAGTAGATGTGGTGGCTTCGGACACAACCGACAAAGGTGTACCGCACCAATTCCCATATGAGAGTACGATGAATGGAATGATAATATGCGCAATAACACACTAAGACTCAGCTGCATTCTCCAACAGAATGCAGCATCATGTAAGATGGAGTCTACCCTCTACGTTCTGTAGATTACATTGACCAGAAGGAAGTATTTTTTGCCTTCTTCCTCTTTGGGGTTTATTGTACATCAAGTGGAATGTATTTTTTGTACATCATGTAGGTGGTTTTATTACGCAAATGCATTTTGTTGAAGAATGTATTCATTGTACATCAGGTAGGTGGTGTGATAAGGGAAAGCCATATACGCCTCGTTACGAATGTATGAATGCTCACGAACTTTGTCCACCTTATACCATATTGCAGTAAATATATGTATTTCTGCCATGTATGCATATGTTTAATGGGTACAGCCTTTGCAGATGCCCCGTAGTGTGAGTCAATGTATTCTCAATTTCTAGTTTTAATCGTCAACCATTTGCTGCCCTGCCAAATCAGGTTTCAGCCGTTAACAGGGACTATGTGTTGCGGAAAAAGGTACATGCATAACTTTTAGTTACACTTACATCAAATATCAATAAAAGAACTCCAATAATAAAACCACAACCACGAGTAATAATTCCAGCCACAACCACGAATCAAACTTCATACAAACAAGATGACCCATCACATTATTCTTAAATGACAAGAAACTAGACATTATATTAAAGAAATATCAATATATATACTACAACTGTTGATAAATTAATTTTGGTTCATAACAAGAAACCAATTCGTCCAGGACTTCAAAATTGATCTACTGTTATAGAATTTCATACTTTATACATAAAACATGATGCACGTAAATGTTGCACTTACAGGTTGCAGCATCCCTGTTCATTCGGATACCATACTCAAGAGCTGCAACCTGTAATACATACAGCAGTGCTACCATTACCATTTTTATAAGTGTACAGTTCACAAACATTCCAAGCTTCAAGATGTGGTAGCTCGTCGCAGTGACATGCGTGGTGTCCCCTACTGCCACCTGAAGACACTGTGACACAGCTCCACCAGGAAATATGTGGTCCCCTTTGCACTCCAGCTAGATGGATACTTCTAAGAACTGAACTGCTGCATGAAAGTCAACATCGAGGCATTAGCATGTTACCTTTATACATACAACAGATAATGTTTAGCACATTTAGGGATTTTCTTTTCCATATATTTATTTAATTACAAAAAAAAAAAAATTGCATCTTGCCCATAATTTGAGTATGTTGGCAGCAAAACAATAGCGACACCAACGTGATCCAACCACTCATGGAAATCAGCACCATAATAGTCAAACAACATTGCTACTTACTAAGCAACATTCATACATATCTAATTGACGCAAACAACTCTTTCCATAAGACTGTCGAAGTCGAATTAAGAAGGTGTACCACTCTTTGCTTGTAAGTCCGGCACAGCACAAGAACTCAAGTATGACCTGCTGCCTTAACCGGTCACAGTTGAAGCAAAGATTGCCCAACATGCAAATTCGTCAAGAACTTCAGATTGCAATATGCAGAGAAAAAATAAGTGCACAACAAAAAGAACTACAAGTGCAAATAATTGCAAAAAGTCGGGTGAAGAATAATGACTGCCATGTATGCAACTGTCAAGGATTATCAAAAGCAGTTACTTCTCATGCAAATTCTCACACAACACTGATCCGACTCAAATTACTGCTCCAGTTCTGAACAAGAAAAACAAGAAATAATACATCCAACCATACGCACCTACGGACCCACTGTATTGCAATTAGATATAGAAACACATAAGTTCATGTCATTCTGTCACATCAACAACAATAGGCTACAAACTATGTCAGTAAGCATCAAATGATTGGCTCTACAGCCAAAAAAACAATATATATCCAGGATAACAATGCCGAGAACAACAACTTTATAGATATATAAATGATATATCATATATCACAGGCAACTAAAGAAAATTACACAAATTATATATTAAATAATTAAATAAAGCAATTAACCATCTACCATAAAGCGAAATTGATGACAGGATGCATTACAAAGTTAGGTATAAAAAAAAAAAACAACACATAATCACATACATACCGCAATGTTGGGAACTCAGCCTGAACACAAGACTCAGCTGCTTCTTGCTGATTCTCAAGATTTCGTCAATTTTGTGGAAACCAAGACAGAGGTTGTGTTTCAGGTCGTGTCAATACAGCCGCAGACCAGTCAGATCTCTGAGGAAGTACTGCCCCACCACGCTACAATAACAAAAACTAACTTAATTCATAAGATAATGTAGAAGAAGATCTCTTATAATCTCTATCCGTATTCTCCCCCACCTCCACCGTCCCATCCATTTAGCATGGAAAATGAACTCACATCACATTTATTATGATCTTACCTCCAGCAATACATAATACATTTTGGTTCATAACAAGAAACCAATTATTCAAGGACTTCCAACTTGATGAAATTTTATACAATTTCATTATGTCATTTATACAACATGATGCACGTAAATATTGCAATTGTATTTGCAGCATCCTGGTTCAGCTCATGCAACAAAACAACAACAGCTCCAACCTGTAATACATCCAGCAGTGCTATCATTACAATTTGTCTAAATCTACAGTACATAAAGCTCCAAAGCAACGAGATGTGGTAGCTCGTGACAAAGACAAAAAAGGGTAATCCCGTACTGCAGCCAGGCTTTCACTGTGACAAAGCCTGAACAGGAAATATGTGGTACCCGTTGCACTCCCAGTACATTGAAACTTCTAAGAACTGAATTGCTGCATCAAAGTCCACATTCAGGCATTAGCATCATACCTTTATACATATAACAGGCAGAAAAAATGTGGAACAATACAACTAGTCCATGAACCTGCAACAAAAGGCAAATTCTGCGTGGGAGGACATCAACTCATGTGAATGGCATCTGCTTGAACTGTTTTGCCTCAAAGTTTCAGGTGAGGTTGGTCAGAGTTACACAACCTGCATGCAACGATTTATAGAAGCTATGAAAACATCATCATTGACCATAACGGGAAACCAATAGTATAGGCTGAAACGTTTCAAGAAGTTATGATTGCTGAATTGTCAAGCGGTTATGGCAACCATATACTGCAACGTGTTTACCCATGCTTTATGATATCTTACCCTTGCAACCCACACTGCCAAAGTCAACAGTGTACTAGGAATCATATTCAACTTACCCCCAAAAACTGCTGCGACCACTTCCACAGGTCTAGCGCTAGCTGCTCCCGGAAACCTGCTACCTGGGATTTGTCGACTGACTTCACCGGCAGACCGTGCGCCATGTGTTCGGCCAACTTGATTACGAACATCCCGCAATCACCACTCCTACATAAAAGAAGACAACGTAACAGGTTAGCGCATGACGTACATATAAATGCTCAATTAAAAGAAACTGCTGCATGTGGTACAGCTCTGACCCTGGATCTTGTTGTGGCGTGTCGTCGCACCGTGACACAGACCATCCCTCCTTCGTATACCATTCTGCAGTCATGTGCGCATCTGCTCCGTAGTGATCAGTCTTCTTAAGGAGCTGTGGCAGTATTGTTTGTATGGGAAGCAAAAATTGTTTCCAATTGCGGACGTAGGTGCCCAATGAGTCAAACAGGGTTATCGTTCGTTCCTTGAAGTGTACTTTCACGAGGACCCAATGTACACCCCTGTAATTAAATGGCATGTACAGCTACCGACACAAGCAGCGAAACAGAACCACAAATCAGTTTAAGTTTGTAACATAACAGTTAGTTCAAACAAATGCGAAGCAACCAATTAACGAGTATACTGTTGCAAGTCCTGCCCACGGACGACAGGCCACCTCCCATGAACCGTGTCTTCTGCCGGCCACCTCCCCCCTTGCATATCGTACACATATGTCATCATCAGCCCAAACAGCTTTCTTCTTGCTATACGGCTCCCATTTACCTACCAAGTGTTGCTACATCAAATGGAACAAAAAATGCCATTAGAAAGTGATAAACGTTTCAAGGTTAAGAACTCCGTTTACTTTTGAAGAAACCTTTTGTTTACCCCAAACAAAATATCTGTCATCGTGAAGGCTTCCATCTTGCTAGTAGGGGACCGCATCGCCTTCCAACGAACGTAACAGAAAGCAGCATCCAGATGCTGGAAAGAGTGAAAATGCATACTGTTAGACCCGCACAGTCTGTATTTATGTCTGACATAGCTACTTGCCATATTTTTTATACGCACCGAATCTTGCAACCACGCACTAGGTTTGCACAACTCCCTAAACCACTGCCGATTGCAGTCTCCTGTTGGCAAACGCACCATTGTTCTGCAGTGACAACCCCATTGTTGACAAGTGGTTAAATAGATACCAAACTAACAGTATGGAAAAAAAACCAATGCAGTAACAATGTCAGAACCATACAACTCGATCGGTGAATGGTCATCGCGCCATGCTTTAAATGCTTGCAGATCCGTATCGGAACATTGAGGAGTTGGATCGAACTTGGCCCGCTTTCTTGGAACAACTTGGAATTGCTGAAATGGAGACGAAATTTGTGGACCCTTTTTTCTCTTTCTTCTGAAAAATTTTGTTTCAGTATAATCTTCAAACTTGTGTCCGAACCACCCGAAGGCGACCCTACTATTGGTTGCCGGGGCAGGATAGGGTCCAACATAATTTTCCCCTCTGAAACTGTCTGCCCAATGAGGTTCACTTCTGCACTGCCCTCTGCCCGATTACGCAACAACCTTTCTGACCTTTTTAGTTGGGCACCTTCGAACCCGGAAAAAGGGCCGGACACCTGTGCACCCTTGTCTTGCTTTATGCTGCGACTTTGGATTGTGGTACAATCTCACGGATGCATCAGAAGCACCTACAGGCGACAATACCCATGCTTTTGTTGGAACGCTTGCGGTGAACGCCTTTTTTTCCCCCAAACTGTCCACCTCCTCATGAGTACCAGTTGCAGGCGTCTCCGTGCCCACTGGCACTGATCCTTCGACTCCAGTACTGTCTCCATTACGTTCACGATGTTGCTCATCACTGTCCTGCGAATCGAAATTCCAACGACATCAGTACATGTTCATATACGAAACTCAGTTCCTACACTAGGCATATATGGAATGTACCTTCGCTGCAGGTGTTTCCTGATGTGTTCGATCAGCATTGTTTGTAAACAACAAGTCCATAATCATATCTACCTTCTTGTTTGTTTCGTAGAGGATATCAAACGTTTCCTGTACCTTCAACTTCGTTCCTTCTAAGTTCTTGTTTGTATGTTGCAGTTGTTTCATCATGTCTTTCCCAACCTGCTCCACCTGTTTATGGATGGATTTTAATTGTTCACTATGACTACTACTGCTATCCTTGGCAGCCTGTACAAAATTCAGTGGCCATGTGAAGTGAGGTGGTTTACTTGGATAATGTGACTAACAGCACACTTAAAAGTAAACAGCGAAAGTACCTGAGAATGTGCTCGTC
>CM034463.1:18705891-18718130 GCA_019925255.1 Litchi chinensis | reverse complement strand
ATTTCCAAAACCGATCCGATCCGTGAACCCGTGAACAATGATACAAACGTAATTTCATATGCCTCTATATAAAGTCCACTTAAGCTAACCCTAACATCCATCTCTCACTCCTTTTCACTCTCATCTCAGTAGCTTGATGAGTCTATTTGCAGCTTTAGCTTGATATTTATATGATTGGGTGTTAGTGTTTTAGTGATTTCTATGCTTGTTTGTTGTGTTTTGTTGTTGAGTTACATATTTCATTTGCTGATTATATATATATGTGTTATTGATGCTGTGAATAGATTGGGAAAAGTATAAAGAGTAGTGCTGGTAGGATTTGAACTATGATTTGTATTAATATAAAGATGGGTGTATTGAAATTCAGAAGACTTGTTGTTGAAAATGACCTTGAAAATTGAGTGCCCAATTCTCCTATTTATTTTTATTATTATTCTGGGTGGGTAGTTGTCGGTGGTGTTTGATGTTGGTAGCCGGCAAAGGAGATGTTGCACGTGTTTGATGTTGAGTAATTTGTATGAATGTTTACAAAATTTGGAAGATATGTATTACAATTCACGAAGGTACACCAATAAGATATCTCTATTTATCTTCTTATCATAAGTTGAAATTGAAAGTAGGTGTTCGGATCGGATCGGTTCCTTCTCCTTGATGGATCATGTTCGGATTCAAAAATGGCGATCCGCGAAGTTACCATGTTCGGATCGGATCCGATCGGAAGTGATCCGAACATGATGTTGCCCACCCCTATATCTTAATATGTAATTAGCTAGTAATTTCTGATTTTATGAACCACTTAAGCATACAATTTAACGTCCTAGTTATTATTATCATTCTACATTTTTTCAAGTAAGTTATTTCAAACATAAATATCTTTAACGAAAGGTAAAAAAAATATATTTTGGTCCTTAATTTTTTAAAAATTGACATTTTTTAAATATCTTTAAAATAATATACCAAACATCTCTAAATTTATAAAAAATTCATCATTTTAGTCCCTATCGTTAATCAACCGTTGGTCAAATTAATGTAAAAGGGTTAAAATGATAATCTTGCATTAAAATTTTGGAAAAATTTCATTTTGGTCCCTATTTTTTTAGAAATTGATAATTTTTTAAATATCTTTAAGATAATATACAAAACATCCCTAAATTTATAAAAAATTTCATCATTTTAGTCTTGACCATTAGTCAACCGTTGGTCAAATTGATGGTAAGAATGTTAAAATGATAATCTTGCGTTAAAATTTCTCAAGGTAACACATGTGTAGTCTAGAAAAATTGAGATATTTGAGAAGAATATTAAAGGTAAAAAATTGGAGCCATATTTGAATTTTTTGTACCACTATGGGTTGATAATATTTGAAAAGAATATTGAAGGTAAAAAATTGAATACAAAAATTTCTCAAGGTATGGGTTGCATTAAAATTTCTCAAGGTAACAGATATGTAGTTTAGAAAAATTGAGATATTTGAGAATAATATTAAAGGTAAAAAATTGGAGCCATATTTGAATTTTTTGTACCACTATGGGTTGATGATATTTGAAAAGAATATTGGAGGTAAAAAATTGTAACACAAAAATTGACAGATCAAAAAATTGACAAACAAATTGGAGAAGAAAATTAGAATATTTGGGTAGCAAAATTGCAGTCACCAACAAGTAACAACACCCCTTTTTAAATCCATTTTTTTGTTACCGTTTTTATCATAAAAAAATTAATATTAAATTGTTATTATTTGGTTTTATGTGTTAAGGGTAAAAGTGTATTTTTCTTATTCATCAAAACCTATCAAATCCGATGCAACAAACAATTCATTTACTCAACATGTGCATCCAAAAGAATTAATAAAAAATTATAAGGGTATTTTAGTCTTTTCAATTCTAATTTTTATTTTATATGGAAGAGTATAATAGTTCTTCCAAATATCTTATATTTAATGTATCAGGGGTAAAAAGGTACATTTAATAAAGTAGGGATAATTTGGTCTTTTTGCATTTTTTCGTTAACGTTAACTATTAAAAAACTAGTCAACATGACTAAAATAATGAATTTTTAATAAATTTAAGGATGTTTGATATATTATATTAAAATATTTAAAAAATTATCAATTTCTAAAAATTAGAGACCAAAATGAATTTTTCCTTAACGAAATTACAGTATAATTTTTTTTTAAAATTAAATTATTTTAATCTTTTTAAAAATTGAAAGATTATTAATGTTAGATATCTTTGCTTTATAATTGATTAAATTTCTTATTTTTCATTATCTTTTCATATAATAAATGTAATTTATAACAAATAACAGTTGAAAGGGTTTATATGTAAAAACATTTCGTTTTAGATATTTATAATTCAAAAAAAAAAAAAAGCAAATAAATTATCATTTATATTCCATTTTCAATTAAAAACAAAATGTCATTTCATTATCAGTTTTTAATTATAATTTATTTTTTTAGTACTATTCAACAATATTCTATCTTTGTCCTTGGCAGTTGACACCGTTGGCTAGTTGCGCCCAAGCTTTTAGCGGCATGGGTTTGACACCCAAGTAGCCTAAAAAAAAAGTTTCCTATCATTATGTGTGAGTTGCCCTCTTACCCTCATATGGATCTCTCCTCCATCTCCATATAGATGGATCCCTCTAATTTGAGAGTAGTTCCTCAAGTTGTGCTACAGTGTTCTTACAGCGGTTATTCCGATAGTCCCTTAGGTCAGTCTCAATTCTTAAAAAAAACAAACAAACAAACATTAAATCTTCATACAAGTGACTTAAAACACTTAATAATAACACATTGAATTTAAAATTAAGAAAAGACAAAAAATAAAAAATAAGTAAATCTCAACCATTGATTATATATGTCACTAGATTTATATAGGTTAGTAATATCAGTATAAGAGCGTGAAAATTGATAATTATTAATTAAAAAAAAATCGAATAGGTTTTTATCATATTTTTCGTGGAATAAAAAAAATCAATCAAATTAAAATAATCATAGCAAAATAAAGTAGGGAAAGAGAGAAACATTGACATAAGATTTTTAAATGGAAAACCTAAACTAGTAAAAACCATAAAACCCAACACCTTTGGTCACATTGTTGGAAAATCCACTAGATGATGATTAAATATACCCTCAGGTTGATGAACACAAACTCACTCATCTTAAACTATCCATTAAACTATATGCATGCTTCCTAAAAATCTCACATTATCTACTAGAATACTAAGTATATATTCTGACATTATTCTTGAACCCACATTCCTCTTATCATGATCCTGAATTTGTCTACTTGTAGGTCTTTTATTAGTGATCTTGACTATCCTAGATCACCTATATATCTTCCATGAACAAACAATCTCCATCTCCTATTTTTGGACTTCCTCTTGCAAATAGCGTAAATTATATAAATTCCCTTGAGGTTTGGTAAAATTGCATAAAAATAATGATATTTAAGTAACTTGCATTAACCTTCCTAAGATTTCAAAAACTTAGCACAAACCTCTCCTGTTGTTAGTCAACAAGGGTTAAATTCTCCCCGATCAATGGTAAAAAATACAAAAAGACTAAAATATCTTTTAAATCAAATTTAAAGTTTACATTTTATCTTTTATAAATTTAAAATTAATATAATATATTTTTATTAATTTAATTAAAAAAGAAAAAAATTAAAATAATTAAAATAAAAACTAGGATCTTCTCCCATCAGCCACCATTCTTTTTTCTTCTTCTTTTCTTTTTCTTCTCTTCTTCTTTGTCTTTTTCTTTTCTCTCTTCTTCTTTTCTTCTCAAGCCTCATTATCATCTAGGTTCGATGATGAACCCAGATAAGCTGGTTTCGAAACCTAGCTATTCATTTGGATTCATCATCGAATCCAGATGTTGATCATTGAACCCGTTTCGAGCCCAAATGTTCAAATTTGGGTTCATCATCGAATTCAGATTTTTCATTTGGGTTCAATGATGAACCTAGATGAAATCTAATCTAGGTTCGATTGAAATATGGGTTCAAATCGAACCCAAAGTCTCCAACTAGAGACCTAGTATTGAAAACCAACTGAAGACCAGAGTTTGGTCTTTATGGGAGACCAGGATCTAGTCTACTATGGAGACTTTTTTTTTAAAATTATTTTCTATATATTTTTTTATTAAATTAAAATATATTTTAAATTGAAATAATTATAAGTTATGTATTGACCGTTTTATCCTAAATAATTTGACTTAACAAAGGTTAACTAATGGTTGATTAATAGTAGAGGAGGTTTGTGTTTAATTTTTGGAACCTTAAGAGAGGTCGGTGTGAATTATCTAAACATTGTCATTTTTATGCAATTTCGTCAAACCTTGGCTGAGGTTTGTGCAATTTGCCCTTTGAAAATAAGATATCAATAAATTGAAAGAATAATAATCTAAGTGTTCATGAATACGTCAATAAACAAATAGAATATAAAATTAAAACAGTTTATCTAGACTAGCACAATAAAGCACCCAAGCAAAATATCTAACCTAAGAATAATGGTTAACAATGAAGAACTCAAAAGGATATAAAATCTAAACATTAGCTCTCTTAATTTTGGCAAAAAAATAGAACTACTATTTATTAGGTTAAAAACTCCTAAAAATAATTCATATTCCACACCAGATAAGAATGCAAGAATAGAAATAGGAAATTTTTTATATTCGAATGGACAGCAGCAAAAATTGCCTCTAACATGAAATTATTAAAATTTTGGGAAATTTATAGTTTTTACTCAAATCATAAAGAAATTTTTGTTTTTATCCAGCTATTTAAAAAATTTGTATTTACCTCTCGAACAAACTATTTTCATTATATACCCAAGATTACCAAAATACCCTTAAGTTAAAATCACTAAAATGATCAAATATGAAATTATGAAAATAACCTTCTTCATCCTAACAATATCCTCCCTTTTCTCTCTTCTCCATCAATGATTATCAATGATTTTTGAGATCCATTGCAGTTGAAAAACAATTTATTGAGGGGATTATTCATTCAAACTTCTTCATTCATTGAAGTTTTTGGATCCATTCAAATTTACACCATTGAAGGTTTTAAAAATTCTTTTTCCATTTGAGTTTGAAAGGTAATGTATGAGTTTTTTTTGTTGGTTTTTGGTTGTTTTGTTCATATTGTTAGTTAACAGACTATAAGAATGATTTGGTTGTGAGATGTAGACTTTTCTGAAATCTGCGATGAAATATGCAAAATCTACGACCAAGTCGATTTTTCATGACTGATAATTGGTTTTCCACTCTATTGAAAATCGATTACAGAGTTGTGATAGTTTTTCAGTGGGATCGTTTTTCATCCACTGAAAAATCGATCCCGGTTTTTCAGTAGCTGAAAAACCAAATTTTGGTTTTTACGATTTTTGAGAGAATAAAAAACCGATAACTTCACTGAAAAATCGAATTTAGCACATTTTTCATGGTTTTTTATATGTTTGTGTTGCTATGTATTGAATATGATTCGATATTATTATATTTTGTAATATTACCCGATTGAAATGAGATTTAATTATTATTTGATTTAAATGTTACAGGAATGGCTCAAGAGACCATTGTAATCAACTTTGACGGAGAGTGGAATGGATGTAATTACATTGGAGGGGAGTCGATCATGTGTGGGGTCCATAAAAATAGTAGTTTTTCATCATTGGTGGACATTGTATACAGAGAGGCTGGTATTGATAGAAGAAGGTGGGATATCCGTATATATTATTTACTACAAAGTACGATAAATGGTCAGGTTAAAAAGATACGTATCATGTCCGATCTTGGTGTTATTGGTTTAATGGCAATAAAAAATATTGATGTTAAAGAGAGATTTATATCAATAAGATTGCAAGAGATTTTGGAGCTAGGGTTAGTAGGCGTACCGTTCATCCATTTGTCACTGATTCAATACCAGACATAAGACATGACGAGGTAAATATGGATAGACCAGTAAATCCACATATGGTTGAAAGTCATTTTTATCTCACTTCAGGTATTGGGAGCAATCAAGTTGATACTTCTGTCACCTCATTTACATCAGTTGAAAGTCCCATTCGTGACGTTAATGATGACTATATGAATTATGGTATTAATGATGAAGATTAGGACACAGATGATAATGGTGATGGAATACGGGATAGTGATGAAGAGCAAACTGGAGATATGAAGAGGAAACTCGAATTGATGATGTTGCTGATTGAAGAAGAAGAGTTTTCAGAAATAAGATTTTCAGGTTTACAATTTCAGAACAATCCTTCACACCATACTGGATTGTTTCTGGTGTAGAATTCGGGGACATTGAAGCTACTTCAAGCGCTACGTTAACCATTTACCAACATGGTACGTTGTATAAAGGAGCATTCTTTACTAGTAAAGAAGAAATGACTATAGCTATTGGCGAATATGCTCTGAAAGCTAAGTTTAAATATCGGGTTAGACGTTCGGACATGGAGCGATTTGAAGCCAGTTGTAAAGATAAAACTTATAGCTTTATTGTTCGTGCAAGATACAGAAAGGGTTGTTCAATGTGGTTTGTGTTGAAGTATGTAGTGGAACACACGTGTCGTCAGACAGCCATGGAATCACATATGAAGAGTGTGAAGACTATTGTGATTGGAAAATTGTATGCAGGAAAGGTGGGAAGAGATCTTTATACACCTAATCGTTTGGTTGGAGAAATGCTAGAGCAGTATGGAGTACAGATCTTATATAGTAAAGCTTGGAAGACTTTACAATATGCAAAGAAACTAGCATATGAGTAAGCGGATGAATCATATCAACAGCTTCCGTCCTACTTCGAGATGTTAAAACTTTCAAACCCCGACACAATGACAGCAATTAAGAGAGATGAAAACAATCGGTTCTTGTATTCCTTTGTTGCACTTGGAGCTTCTATTGAGGGTTTTCGGTCTTACATGAGACCGGTTATTGCTATTAATGCCACTCATTTGAAAGGTGAATATAAAGAGATGATTTTTTTGCTGCATGCAAAGATGGGTCGGAGATGATTTATCTTATCTCTTTTGGATTTGTTGATGGAAAGTCGGACAATTCATGGACTTGATTCCTAAAAAAGTTGAGAGGAGGAATTGGGGTGTCAGACGATTTGCTGATCGTATCGGATCGTCATAAGAGCATATCGAATGGGATGAAAGCAGCTTTTCCTGAAGTCTCACATGTGTTATGTTTTTTCCACTTGTGGCAAAACCTTAAGCAATAGTGTAAAAAACGTTCGGATGTGGAAAATGCATTTTACAATGCAACATATTGTTATGTGCTTGATGAATGCAATAGAATATTGAAGAAATACGTGCATTACATCCGACCACACATGGAGCTTTGGTTAAGGCTGGAGTGAGCAGGTGGTCACGAGCACATTGTCCAAGAAGAAGATATGAAATGATGACTACCAACATTACAGAGTCGCTCAACAATTGCATGATGCAAGCACGTCGTTTGCCAATAACAACTGCACATGAATATGTAAGAAATGTATTGCAGAGATGGTTTAATAATAGACGTGTTACCGCTGAGAAGCTCACAACGTATGTTACTACCACTACATATGATCGTATCATGTTGGCAAAAGATTTATCTACGGAAGGTAGCGTACATCCCATTACAGAACCGTATCATTACAGTGTCATACATTATAGCAAAGGAGATGCGATGGTTGACATTCAACAACACATATGTACGTGTAAGCAGTGGAACCTTGATCAGTTGTCATGTGTTCATGCATGTGCTGTGGCCAGGTATGATAATTATATATTGTTTTTTCGGTATTTATTCATGTCATAGCGTGACACTTAAATTGTTGATACATGTCAGGTTCAAGGGCGTCAGTTGTGATACACTTTGCAGTCAGTACTATAGCGTGGAGTGGCTAAAAGTTGCATATGCACGTCCGATTAATCCCGTCCCTAAATTGGCCAGTTGGAATGTTTCAGCGGAAGTTAGAAGTATGGTTGTATTACCACCGAAAGGAAAAAGACAAACAGGTAGGTTGAAGGAGGTTCGGATTCCTTCAGTTGGGGAAGATCATCGTCGAAAAAAGTGTGGAAGATGTGGTCAGAGGGGACACAACCGTCTTCGTTGCCCTAACCCCCCAACTTCTATCAGCGAAGGGACAAGCGCAGACGTGGATGCGGATGTTGGAACGAGTTCAAATGCTACTGAAAATGAGCCACGCTCTCGAAGATGTCGCTTGTGTCATGAGACTGGACACAACCAACGTCGATGTATACTATGGTTTCCTATGAACGATCCAGAAGTGGCTACTGACGAAAATGATGATTAGCAATTGATTGACATTTTGTTCATGCATGTTTTATGTAAAATGTTTTTATGTTAATTACTCAATTATGTACTAATACAGCTGTATAAATTATAATCAATTTCTATTACTTTTGTATTATTTTATATCAGGTTGGAACCACAAAAATCGGTTTTTAAGGGAGCCTGAGAAATCGGTACCGATTTTCCAGGCTCCCTTAAAAACCGATCAACTAGCCTTTAAATCCTATCGTAGAGGTACATAGATCGGTTTTTGAGTAAGCCTGAAAAATCGATACCGATTTTCCAGGCTTACTCGAAAACCGATTTATTCTTCCAAACGCCAAGTGTGGATCGGTTTTTAATGGGGGTTTCAAAAACCGGTATCGGTTTTTCATGTGCCCCTAAAAATCGATATTTACTTAATATGTGTTACCTTATAGTAAAGATACATTACTATTAATAGAAATTTTACACATAATTATAATACTTAACTGATATGGTTATAATAAAATATCACAAACATCTTAGTTACTAATTTGTAATATCAATATAGGAAGTTAATTATATTCTATATTATATACCACTTAATACTATAGATACAATCTTAATATTGATAACCATATTAATATATCATATTAATATGGTTATTTATATCACATAATTTTACAATTATTATAACTATAGTCCTAATATGGCTTATAACTTATATGGATGTAATGTTAATAATATATATAATACTAATCTAGATATTATATAATATATACAATGATATTGGTTTAATGTTTATAATATATTTAAATAAAATTAATATTCATATATTATATATTTTACATGTATAATTAACTATTGTATAATGCCCATATAATATATTAACCGTATATAACATATTAATATGCACTCATTATATTATATCATTATGTTTATATTATTTAGAATTATATATTTATATATTAACTACTATATACTTAAAAGATCATTATATTATCATCATCATGATAATATCATACAATATCAACATATATTAACATAATATAATTATATCACACTGTATAATACAAATCTAGATATTAATTATTATATTACAATGATATCGGTTTAATGTTTATATTATATTTAACTAAATAAATTAATATTCATATATTATATATTTTACATGTATAATTAACTATTGTGAATATTAGTATCATTATGTTTATATTATTTGAGATTAATATAATGTTATCACACTGTATAATACAACTAATAAGTAATGTTAATAAGATATATAATACTAATCAGGATATTAATTATTATATTACTATTATATCAATTTAATGTATACATTTATATTTCAGTAAATAAATTAATATTAATATATTTTATACTTTACTGCATGTAATTAACTATCATAGCATGCCCATATAATATATTAAATGTATAACACTTATTAATATGCACTAATTATATCATTACGTTTATATTATTTAGGATGTATATTTTATACATGTATACTTGTGTATTCCTAGGGATAAAGTAATAATATTAATAATACGAAATATTATATATTTTTTCCATGTTATGATCATATATATATAATTAAATTTAAGGAAATACAATGTTACTTAAAATATTTAATTAAAATGATTTGTTGACAATTAAAAAATATAGAATGTAATTACATCAAATAAATAATGAACACATTAAAAATATAATTAAATTTATTTATATACAATTTCCCCATCAGAGTCTACAAATCATTTCCCAAATTTATTAATTTTATACAAAGGCTTCGTAAACATATATATGTCTCTAGCAATCTCTGCCCTCAGTGCAATGACATCTGCAACGGTCTCGCTTTTTCTTGATTTCCATGTACGCGTTTTTGAAAGCACAAGGTCACGTACGTACATGGCCACATATGCTCCGCAACTCGTTGTGTATCAGTAATAAATTAATTAAATGTCATAACATATAGACTATATATATTAATTAGTTATAAACTTACTCACCCATCAGGTTGCTGGGGCACAACTGATCTATGAAGATCTGAACTTTCTCACTTTCCACCGCTCATCCACGGTGGCATATCTATCTGGGTCTACTCATAAAATCCTATGAACCGCAACAAAATAGACATAAAACATACCAGCGGCTCAAGTGGCTGTAGTCATGTGCTATGTCAACATGCACCATGGAATCATATATTATGATTTTTTGCTCTCTAAGGCGCACCTGACATAGGACCCAGTGTTCTTGATTGAGGCTACAAGGTAGTAACACCTGCATTTCAAAACGTTAGTGCTATAGGATTAGTTCGGATAATCATATAATAAATATTAACCTTCGAACTACACTTACACTATCAACCCGCCACCACGGGACTGATGCGTCTATCTGCCCACGACCGTACGCAAGCCACTCTGAGGGTACATCAGCTGTAACCGGATCAAATTTTACACCTTTGCTGACGTAATGCAGCCTATAATATGCTGTCATCAAAGCCTGCATGATAAAAATTAAATATGTTACTACCGATCAACCGCACGCAACATGAAATTGTAAATATATAACTAACTTAAATATAAATACTTACAAACAAAGAACTGTCATGGACAGCGTATCTACCGTCATCCACCTCATTCCACCACTTTCTTCGTAGGCACATCAAATAAGAATCGATGTGCTCATTAGTCAACCACATGTTTTCGTTCTCGAGGGTGACCAATGTGGTCAGTATCACACACCACCCACAACAATCAACCGAACGCCTACATTTAAAAAAAAAAAAAAAAGTATTAAGCATTATTATAAATTTTCTTACATTAACAACTAGGATGCATGAATTAGTATCGATTTTTTATAAATATACCTGAGATCCAAAGTGGTTGCAGCTTTATATTCATTATAGACCACTTCTACGGGTCTGTAGACTCTGCCACCTCCTCCGCCTACTGTTGGGCCACTGTCTTTTTCTTTTTCGTCGACCTCGGATTCGTGTATGGCGTATGTAGAGGTGTTGTTGGCTTCGTCTTTCGTTTGCCCCGTTCGAGGATGCCTTCATCCTGCAGCTGTAAATAAATTAAAAACATGTATAATAGTAATTTTACAATTATATTTCAAAATACAATACAATAGAGATACAAAGTTTACCTGGTCATGCTCACGCTCAGTGTCTGCAACTGATACACCTCCTAAGTCCATCTGGGAGTGGTGGACCTCATCCTTCTCCTTCTGATGGGGTGACTGGTGACACACCCAGTACATGACGGACCTCCTACTCCTCCTGATGAGGTGGCTGCTGGTCACCCTGCTCCTCCTGTTGATGGGGTGATTGATGAGGTGGTTGCTAGTCACCTTTCTCCTCCCTTTCCTCCTCCTCCTGATGAAGTAACTGATGAGGTGGCTGCTGGTCACCCTGCTCCTCCTTCTGATGGGTGACTGATGAGGTGGCTGATGGTCATGTATAATATTAATATTTACAATTATATTTTAAAATGCAACATAATAGAGATACAAAGTTTACCTGGTCATGCTCACGCTCAGTGTCTGCAGCTGATACACCTCTTAAGTCCGTCTGGGAGTGGTGGACCTCCTCTCCTCCTACTGATGGGGTGACTGGTGGACACCCCATGTCAGACCTCCTGCTCCTCTGATGAGGTGGCTGATGGTCACCCTGCTCCTCCTCCTATGGGGTGACTGATGCGGTGACTGGTAAACACTCTCTGACTGAAGGGTCTCCTGCTCCTCCTGATGGATGGCTGACTAGCCTACATCGATAGACGATCGACGGACACCCTCGTCCTGATGTGGTGGTGGTGGTAGTGGTGATGGGTAATACATGTGCTCATCTCGGACAAAGCTCCCACCATCACCATCATCATCGTCATCGTCATCGTCGTCGTCTAGATCACGCCCACCAACCGGAGACTTGAGAATTTTTAAATGCTCTTCCACTCGTCTCAGCCTC
>CM034463.1:18693630-18705391 GCA_019925255.1 Litchi chinensis | reverse complement strand
TATCAGTCACCCCATCAGAAGGAGGAGCAGGGTGACCAGCAGCCACCTCATCAGTTACTTCATCAGGAGGAGGAGGAGGAAAGGGAGGAGAAAGGTGACTAGCAACCACCTCATCAATCACCCCATCAACAGGAGGAGCAGGGTGACCAGCAGCCACCTCATCAGGAGGAGTAGGAGGTCCGTCATGTACTGGGTGTCCACCAGTCACCCCATCAGAAGGAGAAGGATGAGGTCCACCACTCCCAGATGGACTTAGGAGGTGTATCAGTTGCAGACACTGAGCGTGAGCATGACCAGGTAAACTTTGTATCTCTATTGTATTGCATTTTGAAATATAATTGTAAATATTACTATTATACATGTTTTTAATTTATTTACAGCTGCAGGATGAAGGCATCCTCGAACGGGGCAAACGAAAGACGAAGCCAACAACACCTCTACATACGCCATACACGAATCCGAGGTCGACGAAAAAGAAAAAGAAAGTGGCCCAACAGTAGGCGAAGGAGGTGGCAGAGTCTACAGACCCTGTAGAAGTGGTCTATAATGAATATAAAGCTGCAACCACTTTGGATCTCAGGTATATTTATAAAAAATCGATACTAATTCATGCATCCTAGTTGTTAATGTAAGAAAATTTATAATAATGCTTAATACTTTTTTTTTTTTTAAATGTAGGCGTTCGGTTGATTGTTGTGGGTGGTGTGTGATACTGACCACATTGGTCACCCTCGAGAACGAAAACATGTGGTTGACTAATGAGCACATCGATTCTTATTTGATGTGCCTACGAAGAAAGTGGTGAATGAGGTGGATGACGGTAGATACGCTGTCCATGACAGTTCTTTGTTTGTAAGTATTTATATTTAAGTTAGTTATATATTTACAATTTCATGTTGCGTTCGGTTGATCGGTAGTAACATATTTAATTTTTATCATGCAGGCTTTGATGACAGCATATTATAGGCTGCATTACGTCAGCAAAGGTGTAAAATTTGATCCGATTACAGCTGATGTACCCTCAGAGTGGCTTGCGTACGGTCGTGGGCAGATAGACGCATCAGTCCCGTGGTGGCGGGTTGATAGTGTAAGTGTAGTTCGAAGGTTAATATTTATTATATGATTATCCGAACTAATCCTATAGCACTAACGTTTTGAAATGCAGGTGTTACTACCATGTAGCCTCAATCAAGAACACTGGGTCCTATGTCAGGTGCGCCTTAGAGAGCAAAAAATCATAATATATGATTCCATGGTGCATGTTGACATAGCCGAATGACTACATCCACTTGAGCTGCTGGTATGTTTTATGTCTATTTTGTTGCGGTTCATAGGATTTTATGAGTAGACCCAGATAGATATGCCACCCTGTGGATGAGCGGTGGAAAGTTCAGCATCTTGATAGATCAGTTGTGCCCCAGCAACCTGATTGGTGAGTAAGTTTATAACTAATTAATATATATAGTCTATATGTTATGACATTTAATTAATTTATTACTGATACACAACGAGTTGCGGAGCATATGTGGCCATGTACGTACGTGACCTTGTGCTTTCAAAAACGCGTACATGGAAATCAAGAAAAAGCGAGACCGTTGCAGATGTCATTGCACTGAGGGCAGAGATTGCTAGAGACATATATATGTTTACGAAGCCTTTGTATAAAATTAATAAATTTGGGAAATGATTTGTAGACTCTGATGGGAAATTGTATATAAATAAATTTAATTATATTTTTAATGTGTTCATTATTTATTTGATGTAATTACATTCTATATTTTTTAATTGTCAACAAATCATTTTAATAAAAATATTTAAAGTAACATTGTATTTCCTTAAATTTAATTATATATATATGATCATAACATGGAAAAAATATATAATATTTCGTATTATTAATACTATTACTTTATCCCTAGGAATACACAAGTATACATGTATAAAATATACATCCTAAATAATATAAACGTAATGATATAATTAGTGCATATTAATAAGTGTTATACATTTAATATATTATATGGGCATGCTATGATAGTTAATTACATGCAGTAAAGTATAAAATATATTAATATTAATTTATTTACTGAAATATAAATGTATACATTAAATTGATATCATAGTAATATAATAATTAATATCCTGATTAGTATTATATATCTTATTAACATTACTTATTAGTTGTATTATACAGTGTGATAACATTATATTAATCTCAAATAATATAAACATAATGATACTAATATTCACAATAGTTAATTATACATGTAAAATATATAATATATGAATATTAATTTATTTAGTTAAATATAATATAAACATTAAACCGATATCATTGTAATATAATAATTAATATCTAGATTTGTATTATACAGTGTGATATAATTATATTAATGTTAATATATGTTGATATTGTATGATATTATCATGATGATGATAATATAATGATCTTTTAAGTATATAGTAGTTAATATATATATATAATTCTAAATAATATAAACATAATGATATAATATAATGAGTGCATATTAATATGTTATATACGGTTAATATATTATATGGGCATTATACAATAGTTAATTATACATGTAAAATATATAATATATGAATATTAATTTATTTATTAAATATATTATAAACATTAAACCAATATCATTGTAATATATTATTAATATCTAGATTATATTATATATATTATTAACATTACATCCATATAAGTTATAAGCCATATTAGGATTATAGTTATAATAATTGTAAAATTATGTGATATAAATAACCATATTAATATGATATATTAATATGGTTATCAATATTAAGATTGTATCTATAGTATTAAGTGGTATATAATATAGAATATAATTAACTTCCTATATTGATATTACAAATTAGTAACTAAGATGTTTGTGATATTTTATTATAACCATATCAGTTAAGTATTATAATTATGTGTAAAATTTCTATTAATAGTAATGTATCTTTACTATAAGGTAACACATATTAAGTAAAGATCGATTTTTAGGGGCACATGAAAAACCGATACCGGTTTTTGAAACCCCATTAAAAACCGATCCACACTTGGCGTACTGGAAGAATCAAAGGCAATGGATCGGTTTTCGAGTAAGCCTGGAAAACGGTATCGATTTTTCAGGCTTACTCAAAAACCGATCTATGTACCTCTACGATAAGGATTTAAAGGCAAGTTGATCGGTTTTTAAGGGAGCCTGGAAAATCGGTACCGATTTCTCAGGCTCCCTTAAAAACCGATTTTTGTGGTTCCAACCTGATATAAAATAATACAAAAGTAATAGAAATTGATTAATAATTTATACAGCTGTATTAGTACATAATTGAGTAATTAACATAAAAACATTTTACATAAAACATGCATGAACAAAATGTCAATCAATTGCTAATCATCATTTTCGTCAGTAGCCACTTCTGGATCGTTCAGTAGGAAACCATAGTATACATCGACGTTGGTTGTGTCCAGTCTCATGACACAAGCGACATCTTCGAGAGCGTGGCTCATTTTCAGTAGCATTTGAACTCGTTCCAACATCCGCCTACGTCTGCGCTTGTCCCTTGCTGATAGAAGTTGGGGGGTTAGGGCAACGAAGACGGTTGTGTCCCCTCTGACCACATCTTCCACACTTTTTTCGACGATGATCTTCCCCAACTGAAGGAATCCGAACCTCCTTCGGCCTACCTGCTTGTCTTTTTCCTTTCGGTGGTAATACAACCATACTTCTAACTTCCGCTGAAACATTCCAACTGGCCAATTTAGGGACGGGATTAATCGAACGTACATATGCAGCTTTTAGCCACTCCATGCTATAGTACTGACTGCAAAGTGTATCACAACTGACGCCCTTGAACCTGACATGTATCAACAATTTAAGTGTCACGCTATGACATAAAATACCGAAAAAAAAAATATATAATTATCATACCTGGCCACAGCACATGCATGAACACATGACAACTGATCAAGGTTCCACTGCTTACACGTACATATGTGTTGTTGAATGTCAACCATCGCATCTCCTTTGCTATAATGTATGACACTGTAATGATACGGTTCTGTAATGGGATGTACGCTACCTTCCGTGGATAAATCTTTTGCCAACATGATACGATCATATGTAGTGGTAGTAACATACGTTGTGAGCTTCTCAGCGGCAACACGTCTATTATTAAACCATCTCTGCAATACATTTCTTACATATTCATGTGCAGTTGTTATTGGCAAACGACGTGCTTGCATCATGCAATTGTTGAGCGACTCTGTAATGTTGGTAGTCATCATTTCATATCTTCTTCTTGGACAATGTGCTCGTGACCACCTGCTCACTCCAGCCTTAACCAAAGCTCCATGTGTGGTCGGATGTAATGCACGTATTTCTTTCAATATTCTATTGCATTCATCAAGCACATAACAATATGTTGCATTGTAAAATGCATTTTCCACATCCGAACGTTTTTTACACTATTGCTTAAGGTTTTGCCACAAGTGGAAAAAACATAACACATGTGGGACTTCAGGAAAAGCTGCTTTCATCCCATTCGATATGCTCTTATGACGATCCGATACGATCAGCAAATCGTCTGACACCCCGATTGCTCCTCTCAACTTTTTTAGGAACCAAGTCCACGAATTGTCCGACTTTCCATCAACAAATCCAAAAGAGATAAGATAAATCATCTCCGACCCATCTTTGCATGCAGCAAAAAAAATCATCTCTTTATATTCACCTTTCAAATGAGTGGCATCAATAGCAATAACCGGTCTCATGTAAGACCGAAAACCCTCAATAGAAGCTCCAAGTGCAACAAAGGAATACAAGAACCGATTGTTTTCATCTCTCTTAATTGCTGTCATTGTGTCGGGGTTTGAAAGTTTTAACATCTCGAAGTAGGACGGAAGCTGTTGATATGATTCATCCGCTTTGTCATATGCTAGTTTCTTTGCATATTGTAAAGTCTTCCAAGCTTTACTATATAAGATCTGCACTCCATACTGCTCTAGCATTTCTCCAACCAAACGATTAGGTGTATAAAGATCTCTTCCCACCTTTCCTGCATACAATTTTCCAATCACAATAGTCTTCACACTCTTCATATGTGATTCCATGGCTGTCTGACGACACGTGTGTTCCACTACATACTTCAACACAAACCACATTGAACAACCCTTTCTGCATCTTGCACGAACAATAAAGCTATAAGTTTTATCTTTACAACTGGCTTCAAATCGCTCCATGTCCGAACGTCTAACCCGATATTCAAACTTAGCTTTCAGAGCATATTCGCCAATAGCTATAGTCATTTCTTCTTTACTAGTAAAGAATGCTCCTTTATACAACGTACCATGTTGGTAAACGGTTAACGTAGCGCTTGAAGTAGCTTCAATGTCCCCGAATTCTACACCAGAAACAATCCAGTATGGTTGTGAAGGATTGTTCTGAAATTGTAAACCTGAAAATCTTATTTTTGAAAACTCTTCTTCTTCAATGACATCATCAATTCGAGTTTCCTCTTCATCACTATCTCCAGTTTGCTCTTCATCACTATCCCGTATTCCATCACCATTATCATCTGTGTCCTAATCTTCATCATTAATACCATAATTCATATAGTCATCATTAACGTCACGAATGGGACTTTCAACTGATGTAAATGAGGTGACATGACAGAAGTATCAACTTGATTGCTCCCAATACCTGAAGTGAGATAAAAATGACTTTCAACCATATGTGGATTTACTGGTCTATCCATATTTACCTCGTCATGTCTTATGTCTGGTATTGAATCAGTGACAAATGGATGAACGGTACACCTACTAACCCCAGCTCCAAAATCTCTTGCAATCTTATTGATATAAATCTCTTTAACATCAATATTTTTTATTGCCATTAAACCAATAACACCAAGATCGGACATGATACGTATCTTTTTAACCTGACCATTTATCGTACTTTGTAGTAAATAATATATACGGATATCCCACCTTCTTCTATCAATACCAGCCTCTCTGTATACAATGTCCACCAATGATGAAAAACTACTATTTTTATGGACCCCACACATGATCGACTCCCCTCCAATGTAATTACATCCATTCCACTCTCCGTCAAAGTTGATTACAATGGTCTCTTGAGCCATTCCTGTAACATTCAAATCAAATAATAATTAAATCTCATTTCAATCGGGTAATATTACAAAATATAATAATATCGAATCATATTCAATACATAGCAACACAAACATATAAAAAAATGAAAAATGTGCTAAATTCGATTTTTCAGTGAAGTTATCGGTTTTTTATTCTCTCAAAAATCGTAAAAACCAAAATTTGGTTTTTCAGCTACTGAAAAACCGGGATCGATTTTTCAGTGGATGAAAAACCGATCCCACTGAAAAACTATCACAACTCTGTAATCGATTTTCAATAGAGTGGAAAACCAATTATCAGTCATGAAAAATCGACTTGGTCGTAGATTTTGCATATTTCATCGCAGATTTCAGAAAAGTCTACATCTCACAACCAAATCATTCTTATAGTCTGTTAACTAACAATATGAACAAAACAACCCAAAAACCAACAAAAAAAACTCATACATTACCTTTCAAACTCAAATGGAAAAAGAATTTAAATTCAAAACCTTCAATGGTGTAAATTTGAATGGATCCAAAAACTTCAATGAATGAAGAAGTTTGAATGAATAATCCCCTCAATAAATTGTTTTTCAACTGCAATGGATCTCAAAAATCATTGATAACATTGATGGAGAAGAGAGAAAAGGGAGGATATTGTTAGGATGAAGAAGGTTATTTTCATAATTTCATATTTGATCATTTTAGTGATTTTAACTTAAGGGTATTTTGGTAATCTTGGGTATATAATGAAATAGTTTGTTCGAGAGGTTAAATACAAAATTTTTTAAATAGCTGGATAAAAACAAAAATTTCTTTATGATTTGAGTAAAAACTATAAATTTCCCAAAATTTTAATAATTTCATGTTAGAGGCAATTTTTGCTGCTGTCCATTCGAATATAAAAAATTTCCTATTTCTATTCTTGCATTCTTATCTGGTGTGGAATATGAATTATTTTTAGGAGTTTTTAACCTAATAAATAGTAGTTCTATTTTTTTGCCAAAATTAAGAGAGCTAATGTTTAGATTTTTATATCCTTTTGAGTTCTTCATTGTTAACCATTATTCTTAGGTTAGATATTTTGCTTGGGTGCTTTATTGTGCTAGTCTAGATAAACTGTTTTAATTTTATATTCTATTTGTTTATTGACGTATTCATGAACACTTAGATTATTATTCTTTCAATTTATTGATATCTTATTTTCAAAGGGCAAATTGCACAAACCTCAGCCTGAGGTTTGACGAAATTGCATAAAAATGACAATGTTTAGATAATTCACACCGACCTCTCTTAAGGTTCCAAAAATTAAACACAAACCTCCTCTACTATTAATCAACCATTAGTTAACCTTTGTTAAGTCAAATTATTTAGGATAAAACGGTCAATACATAACTTATAATATTTCAATTTAAAATATATTTTAATTTAATTAAAAAAATATATAGAAAATAATTTTTTAAAAAAAGTCTCCATAGTAGACTAGATCCTGGTCTCCCATAAAGACCAAACTCTGGTCTTCAGTTGGTTTTCAATACTAGGTCTCTAGTTGGAGACTTTGGGTTCGATTTGAACCCATATGTTCCAATCGAACTAGATTAGATTTCATCTAGGTTCATCATTGAACCCAAATGAAAAATCTGAATTCGATGATGAACCCAAATTTGAACATTTGGGCTCGAAACGGGTTCAATGATCAACATCTGGATTCGATGATGAATCCAAATGAATAGCTAGGTTTCGAACCAGCTTATCTGGGTTCATCATCGAACCTAGATGATAATGAGGCTTGAGAAGAAAAGAAGAAGAGAAGAAAGAAAAAGACAAAGAAGAAGAGAAGAAAAAGAAAAAGAAAAAAAAAAAAAAAAAGGCTGATGGGGGAGAAGAGAAGAAAGTTTTTATTTTAATTATTTTAATTTTTTTCTTTTTAAATTAATTAATAAAATATATTATATTAATTTTAAATTTATAAAAGATAAAATGTAAACTTTAAATTTGATTTAAAAGATATTTTAGTCTTTTTGTATTTTTTACCATTGATCGGGGAGAATTTAACCCTTGTTGACTAACAACAGGAGAGGTTTGTGCTAAGTTTTTGAATCTTAGGAGGTTAATGCAGTTACTTAAATATCATTATTTTTATGCAATTTTACCAAACCTCAAGGGAATTTATATAATTTACGCTATTTGCAAGAGGAAGTCCAAAAATAGGAGATGGAGATTGTTTGTTCATGGAAGATATATAGGTGATCTAGGATAGTCAAGATCACTAATAAAAGACCTACAAGTAGACAAATTCAGGATCATGATAAGAGGAATGTGGGTTCAAGAATAATGTCAGAATATATACTAGTATTCTAGTAGATAATGTGAGATTTTTAGGAAGCATGCATATAGTTTAATGGATAGTTTAAGATGAGTGAGTTTGTGTTCATCAACCTGAGGGTATATTTAATCATCATCTAGTGGATTTTCCAACAATGTGACCAAAGGTGTTGGGTTTTATGGTTTTTACTAGTTTAGGTTTTCCATTTAAAAATCTTATGTCAATGTTTCTCTCTTTCCCTACTTTATTTTTGCTATGATTATTTTAATTTGATTGATTTTTTTTATTCCACGAAAAATATGATAAAAACCTATTCGATTTTTTTTTAATTAATAATTATCAATTTTCACGCTCTTATACTGATATTACTAACCTATATAAATCTAGTGACATATATAATCAATGGTTGAGATTTACTTATTTTTTATTTTTTGTTTTTTTTTTTTTTTAATTTCATGTGTTATTATTTTTTTTTTTTTTTTTTTTTTTTTTTTTTTTTTGTTTGTTTTTTTGTTTTTTTAAAGAATTGAGACTGACCTAAGGGACTATCGGGAATAACCCGCTGTAAGAACACTGTAGCACAACTTGAGGAACTACTCTCAAATTAGAGGGATCCATCTATATGGAGATGGAGAGAGATCCATATGAGGGTAAGAGGGCAACTCACACATAATAGTAGGAAACTTTTTTTTTAGGCTACTTGGGTGTCAAACCCATGCCGCTAAAAGCTTGGGCGCAACTAGCCAACGGTGTCAACTGCCAAGGACAAAGATAGAATATTGTTGAATAGTACTAAAAAATAAATTATAATTAAAAACTGATAATGAAATGACATTTTGTTTTTAATTGAAAATGGAATATAAATGATAATTTATTTGCTTTTTTTTTTTGAATTATAATATCTAAAACGAAATGTTTTTACATATAAACCCTTTCAACTGTTATTTGTTATAAATTACATTTATTATATGAAGATAATGAAAAATAAGAATTTTAATCAATTATAAAGCAAAGATATCTAACATTAATAATCTTTCAATTTTTAAAAAGATTAAAATAATTAATTTTAAAAAAAAAATTATACTGTAATTTCGTTAAGGAAAAATTTCATTTTGGTCTCTAATTTTTTAGAAATTGATAATTTTTTAAATATTTTAATATAATATATCAAACATCCTTAAATTTATTAAAAATTCATTATTTTAGTCATGTTGACTAGTTTTTTAATAGTTAACGTTAACAAAAAATGCAAAAAGACCAAATTATCCCTACTTTATTAAATTACCTTTTTACCCCTGATACATTAAAATATAAGATATTTGGAAGAACTATTATACTCTTCCATATAAAATAAATTAGAATTGAAAAGACTAAAATACCCTTATAATTTTTTATTAATTCTTTTTGGATGCTACATGTTGAGTAAATGAATTGTTTGTTGCATCGGATTTGATAGGTTTTGATGAATAAGAAAAATACACTTTTACCCTTAACACATAAAACCAAAATAATAACAATTTAATATTAATTTTTTTATGATAAAAACGGTAACAAAAAAATGGATTTAAAAAGGGGTGTTGTTACTTGTTGGTGACTGCAATTTTGCTACCCAAATATTCTAATTTTCTTCTCCAATTTGTTTGTCAATTTTTTGATCTGTCAATTTTTGTGCTCCAATTTTTTACCTCCAATATTTTTTCAAATATCATCAACCCATAGTGGTACAAAAAATTCAAATATGGCTCCAATTTTTTACCTTTAATATTATTCTCAAATATCTCAATTTTTCTAAACTACATATCTGTTACCTTGAGAAATTTTAATGCAACCCATACCTTGAGAAATTTTTGTATTCCAATTTTTTACCTTCAATATTCTTTTCAAATATTATCAACCCATAGTGGTACAAAAAATTCAAATATGGCTCCAATTTTTTACCTTTAATATTCTTCTCAAATATCTCAATTTTTCTAGACTACATGTGTTACCTTGAGAAATTTTAACGCAAGATTATCATTTTAACATTCTTACCATCAATTTGACCAACGGTTGACTAATGGTCAAGACTAAAATGATGAATTTTTTATAAATTTAGGGATGTTTTGTATATTATCTTAAAGATATTTAAAAAATTATCAATTTCTAAAAAAATAGGGACCAAAATGAAATTTTTCCAAAATTTTAATGCAAGATTATCATTTTAACCCTTTTACCATTAATTTGACCAACGGTTGATTAACGATAGGGACTAAAATGATGAATTTTTTATAAATTTAGAGATGTTTGGTATATTATTTTAAAGATATTTAAAAAATTGTCAATTTTTAAAAAATTAAGGACCAAAATATATTTTTTTTACCTTTCGTTAAAGATATTTATGTTTGAAATAACTTACTTGAAAAAATGTAGAATGATAATAATAACTAGGACGTTAAATTGTATGCTTAAGTGGTTCATAAAATCAGAAATTACTAGCTAATTACATATTAAGATATAGGGGTGGGCAACATCATGTTCGGATCACTTCCGATCGGATCCGATCCGAACATGGTAACTTCGCGGATCGCCATTTTTGAATCCGAACATGATCCATCAAGGAGAAGGAACCGATCCGATCCGAACACCTACTTTCAATTTCAACTTATGATAAGAAGATAAATAGAGATATCTTATTGGTGTACCTTCGTGAATTGTAATACATATCTTCCAAATTTTGTAAACATTCATACAAATTACTCAACATCAAACACGTGCAACATCTCCTTTGCCGGCTACCAACATCAAACACCACCGACAACTACCCACCCAGAATAATAATAAAAATAAATAGGAGAATTGGGCACTCAATTTTCAAGGTCATTTTCAACAACAAGTCTTCTGAATTTCAATACACCCATCTTTATATTAATACAAATCATAGTTCAAATCCTACCAGCACTACTCTTTATACTTTTCCCAATCTATTCACAGCATCAATAACACATATATATATAATCAGCAAATGAAATATGTAACTCAACAACAAACACAACAAACAAGCATAGAAATCACTAAAACACTAACACCCAATCATATAAATATCAAGCTAAAGCTGCAAATAGACTCATCAAGCTACTGAGATGAGAGTGAGAGTGAGAGATGGATGTTAGGGTTAGCTTAAGTGGACTTTATATAGAGGCATATGAAATTACGTTTGTATCATTGTTCACGGGTTCACGGATCGGATCGGTTTTGGAAATCCGATCCGATCCGATCCGTGAAACATGATGTTTTCACAAGTAA